>RJWJ010000728.1:146001-183748 GCA_004363605.1 Indri indri
TGGGGGGGGGGGGATGGGTGCCATGAGAGGGGTTTGAGCCCTGGGGGGAGGGGTGCTTTGGTGCTGGAAAAGCCACCCTGTGTGGGGACAGGAGTGGGCAGTAGGACATCCTGAGAGGCAGCGGCTTGTACTAGGGTGCTATGGGATGGGAGCAGTGGCGGGTCCCAGTCCTGTATGGGAGCAGAGTTGGCAGGAGGTGCCGATGGATCTGGGTGGGGGGTGACGGGCAGAGGTGTCTCCGGGGGCAGAGAGGTGCCCCATCCCCTAAGTGGGTGGGCTGGGCCGGATCTGGCTGGAGATGGGCGTGTGGGTGTCATGCGCACATGGGGTGTTTAGAGTTTCGGATGAGGTCGGGGTGGCCAGGGGGCAAGAGGAGAGCCAGGTGAGCCTGCGGTCCCTGAAGGAGGAGGACGCTTCTGTAAGGAGGGAGGGGTAGACTCTGTCAGACGCTGCAGCGAGGTCAGTGGACAATTGTGTCCCCCCCCCCATGTGCCCCATTCCCTGAGGCACAGTACACAGTGCTCTGCAGGGTGCTCGAACAGCAGGCACTGTGCCTGGAAGGGAAGGTATACAGAAAGTTCCGTGCACTGCAAGGAGCAGGCATTTCACTCTCTGTAGGAGTACGCTCAGCAGGTACAATGCCCTGCGGGAGGGGTATACAGCAGGTGTTGCATCTTGTAGAAATGCATGCAGTGGCAGACGCTGCCTGCAGGGAGTGTGTGCATGGTAGATACCATGCCTTGCAAAAAGCGCACCCTGTAGAGAGTGTATGCAGCAAATGCTGCCTCCTGCAAAGAGGGTATACAGAAGGCACTGTGTCCTGCAGGAAGTGCATCCAGCAGGCTGAGGCTCAGAGGCTCCTGGTGTCCCAGCCCAGCTCACCATGGCCCCCTGCCCTTGCCTGGACCCCAGCCGGGGCATGAGCTGGGTCCCCCAACTCTGAGCTCCAGCCTGGACCCCTTCCCCAAGGCAGGGCCAGGACAGGACAGGGGACTGAGACTGAGGTCCCAGCAGGGGTGTGGGTCAGCGGGGCTCCTGCTTCCTCAGGGCACAACGGCCTCCGGGCCTCGCCGTGACCTGCTGCTCGGCAACAGCAGGTGCTGTGCACTTCGAATTTGTTAGGAGAGATGTCGTGTGTTCTGACCACATATAAGGCACCGAAGGGACACAAGGAAACCTTGGGAGGTCACAGATACGTCTGTCACCGTGATTGTGGTGAGGCTGTCACTGGTGTTCGCATGTGTCCAAACTCATCCAATTGTACACGTGACATATATATGTAACATATATGCACATTTATACATTCATATGAAAATACATCCATATACATCCATATAAAAATTTTTAGTACATCCATATAAAAATTAGTACACAAATGTTAATAGCAGCATTATTCACAACAGCCAAAACATGAGAACAGTCCATCAGCGATGAAAGGACCCACGCGGCATGGTCCACCCACACACTGGACTATCACTCAGCCAGGGAAAGGGACGAGGCTCTGACACAGGCCACAGCATGGAGGGACCTTGAGGACATCGTGCTCAGTGAGAGACGCCAGACACAGAAGGACACACAGTGTGAGACTCCATTTATACGAAGTGTCCAGAATAGGCAGATCCACAGAGACGGGACGTGGATTCATGGGTGCCGGGGGCTGATGGCAGTTAGGGGGTGACTGCTCATGGACACTGGGTTTCCTTTTGGGGCGATAGAAATCTTCCAGAACTAGAGAGAGGTGAGGTCATGGTTGCCTGGCAAGGCGAATGTACTAAATGTGACGGCGGTAAATTTTCTGGTTATGTGCATTTTACTAGAGTTAAAAAAACAAAGAAATGAGGTACAACTATTTGTATTCACTCACTCACTCATCCACACCCTCACTCACTCACTCATTCATTTACTCACTCATTCACACACTCATTCATTCATTCACACACTCACTCACTCATTCACAAGACCGGCACAGCCCTGGGTTGCATGTGTGCGGAGGAGGCCTTCAAATATCTGCTCAATTGTGAAATTGCCATGCCAGCAAGAGCTGAATAGCGAGGCTCACTGTGTCTGGAAAGCCCCAGACTGGGAGCCCTGAGCTCCTTTTGGGGAAGGAGCACTGGGGGACTTCCCTGAGGGGACACTGAGGCAGGATCTGGAGGATGCAGGAACCATGGATGGGAGAGAGATGCTGCTCCCAGCACAGCATGTGCAAAGGCCCCGTGGCCACTGGAGCAGGGTGGGACCAGGCCCAACATTGAGCCCAGAGAGGGGCAAGAGCCTGACACAGCTTTGGGGGCCTAAGAGAGGGGCTGGGGAGCAGGAGGAGGCTTTAAAAACCTACTACAAACCAGCCAGTTGTCTAAGGCACGTTGTTAGGTGGAAAAAAATTAGAAAAAAAATTTTTCCCATCCTCCTCAGCCACCAAATTTTTAAAAATTATGTATAATATGGTGCCATTTATGTAAAAGAAAAAGTATAGGCCAGGCGCAGTGGCTCATGCCTGTAATCCTAGCACTCTGGAAGGCCGAGGCGGGTGGATTGTTTGAGCTCAGGAGTTCGAAACCAGCCTGAGTAAGAGCAAGACCCTGTCTCTACTAAAAATAGAAAGAAATGAATCAGACAACTGAAAATATATAGAAAAAATTAGCCGGGCATGGTGGCGCATGCCTGTAGTCCCAGCTACTCAGGAGGCTGAGGCAGGAGGATCACTTGAGCCCGGGAGTTTGAGGTTGCTGTGAGCTAGGATGACGCCACGGCACTCTAGCCTGGGACATAGAGTGAGACTCTGTCTCAAAAAAAAAAAAAAAAAAGTATATATATTAGTATAAACTCCGACAAGAAATTAAAAGAAACAGACACCTAGCATCACCCACAGTGACCTTGGAGAGGGTTTGTGGGTGACTTAGAGTTAATGCCTTATAGGTTTCGTTTGAATTTTTTCTAATGATCTCCTAATTCCTTTCTTTAAATAAAATGTCTATTTTGGAATAATTTCAGATTTACAGAAAAGTTGCAGGGATGCTACAGAGACATCCTGTATACCCTTTGGTGCTGGCGGAATGTGCCCCTCCACCTGTGCTAAGCGCCTGTAGGTATGTCCCTTAAACCACAAAAGGGACTCTGCAGGTGGGACTGAGTGAAGGGCACTGAGATGGGAGGTCACCCTGGATGACCCGGGGGCCCAGTGTCAGCACAGGGTCCTCCCACAAGGGGGCGGGAGGGTCGGAGGCAGAGAGAGACTGGAAGACACTGCCCTGCTGGCTCTGGAGGGGGAGGAAGGGCCCCGAGCCAAACGCGGGCGGCCGCTAGACGCTGGGAAAGGAGGGAGACGGTTCTCCCCTGGAGCCCCCAAGGAGGAACCCACCCTAATAACACCTTGATTTTATTTTTTTAAGTGCTGTTTTTCATTTGGTTTGGTTTTGGGAGACAGGATCTCACTCTGTCGCCCAGGCTGGAGTGCAGTGGCGTCAGCACAGCTCACTGCAGCCTCCAACTCCTGGGCTCAAGCCATCCTAACTAGACACCTTGATTTGAAACTTCCGCCCTCCAGACTGTAAGAAGATACATTTGCATTGTTTCAAGCTGCTAAGTTTGTGGTCATTTGTTACAACAACCATAGGAAACAAATACTGTTTGTCACGACTAAGGAACTGACGTTGGGGGTTACTATTACTAATTAGTAACATCAGCAATGATCACTATTACTATTTCGTGACTATTGGCTAAACGCCAAATTTTATTTGGATTTCATTGGGCTTTTTTTCCCAGTGAATGTCCATTTTCTGCTGAAGGTTTCCATATGCTATTGAGCTATTTGTCTCGTCATTAGTAGAAAGAGCCACGCAGACGAAAAGCAGACCGTCCCTGTGGAGGTCGGGCCATTTCCGATGCCACAAGGCACCTCAAATGCAGCTCAAGTCAATCGATGTCCCTGAGCGCAGGTTGACACTGTGTCTGGCAAGGTGGAGGGCAGGGGCAGGGGTGTCTGCCCTCACGGGGGCCACAGCAGGGATGAGGACAGACCTGATCCCTGCCGGTGGAGCTCCCAGACCGGTGGGACAGAAAACCAGCCAACTAGCAAGGAAATAGTGTAATTTCAGGTCGTGATGGGACCAAGAAGTGAACAGACACGGATCAGGGCTAAGGAATGATGGGGTGGGGGCGGCCCCCTGGGCAAAGGTGGCCGCTGCCTGCCTGAGTCCTAAAAGATGAGAAGAACCAACAGGCAAAGACTGGGGGTGGGGAGAGCGTTGGGCAGAGGGAAGGGCACGTGCAAAGGCCCTGCGGTGCGATGACCTTGGTGTGGGTTCGGCTAACGGGGAGGCTGGCATGGCCAGAGTGTGGAGCGTAGAGGCTGCAGCATGGACCTCCTGCCTGAGCTTCTCGGCCCGTCTGTGCTGAACAGACTAGATAGTTAACGTCCCGGGCAGAGGCCCCAGACAATGCGGGACAGATAGCAGGGGGTTGGAGCTTGAGTGGCAATTCTGGGGAATGTTCTACCCAGTCCCTCCGAGGGTCCCAGTGGTGACCAGCTCCTCCCCTCCTCCCCAAACCGAATCCCTGTGCCAAACCCTTGCTTCAGGCTCTGCCTTTGGGGGAGCCCAGGCTGCGATAGGTGAGGAGGGACACAAGGCTCACGTCAGCCGTCTCCCAGACAATACTGAGACCCGTATCCGCTGTCCGCACGAAGGCCACCTGCCTGGACAATGTCAGCAGGAGGACGTGAAGAGAGGGGACAGAGAGCCTCAGAACTGAGCCCTGGGTCCAGGTGTGGGGGGAGGAGAAGGAGGAGGCCGCTTGCAGGACAACTGGAAAGGATGGGCCGGAAAGACGGGAACAAACCCAGGGCAGGGCCTGTCCCGTTTGCCAACAGCAAACGGCGCTGAGAGAGAGAAGACCAAGGTCTGGTTTGAGGGTGCCACTATCACGGGGTTTCGAAGCACGGGGACCCCTCTCTCCCGCCTGTTCTGCTCCCGGGGCGCCTTCCCCTGGGACCTGCGTGGTCAGCTGAGGCTCATGCGTCCAGGCACATGGGACTCCACGGGTGCTTGGTAAAGGCCAGGGGACCAGAGAGGGATGGGGGAACTGGGCTGAGTCATGTTGCCTGGAGGCTGCCACCCTAGCACCTTCCAGGGAGGGGTTGGCAGGGCCCCAGGGGAGTGTGGCCTTCCTGCTGCTTCAGCAGCCGCCCCTCCACCTGCAGCAGGTATTTTAAGCGAAGCTTCCCGGCGCTTCTCCCGAGATATCTGCTGAGTATGGAAGAGGGATCTCAGGTCAGCAAGAGGACAGGGACTGGAGGGACCAGGAGCCTGAGGCCTGGAGCGTGGGGGCGCATGGGGGTGTGCGGCTGCTGGGGGCTCCAGCCTGGGGCCATCCAGGCCTGGGGAGCCCAGGGCAGGGGGCGCAGTGGGAGGTTCGGGCAGCCCCGCCGAACCCTGCTCCTTTGCAAGACAGCAACGCTGTGCTCAGCGCTTAAGCATGCCTCAGTTTCCTCCTCTGTAAAATGCGGGTGTTCGTGAGTCCCCTAGGGTCGTGTGTTTTGGAGGGTGAGGAACTGAAAACATTTTTCATTTTTTGATTGTGGCAATGCAGATACATAACACAGAATCTGCCATCTTAACCATTTTTAAGTGCACAGCTCAGCGGCATTGAGCACATTCACGGTGTTGTGCAACCGTCAGCACGCTCCGTCTCCAGAACATTCTCGTCTCCCCAAACTGACACTCTGTCCCCATGAAACACTCACTCCCCACCCCCTCCCCAGCCCCTGGCACCCACCACTCTACTTCCTGTCTCTGTGGATCTGATGACTCCAGGGACCTCCTGTGAGTGGAATCACACAGGATGTGTCCTGCTGTGTCTGGCATCTCTCACTGAGCACGATGTCCTCAAGGTCCATCCACGCTGCGGCCTGTGACAGGAGTCCCTTCAAGACTGAGTGGGGGGCCGGGCGCAGTGGCTCATGCCTGTAATCCTAGCTCTCTGGGAGGCCGAGGCGGGCAGATTGTTTGAGCTCAGGAGTTCGAAACCAGCCTGAGCAAGAACGAGACCCCGTCTCTACTAAAAATAGAAAGAAATTAATTGGACAACTAAAAATACATAGGAAAAAATAGCCGGGCATGGTGGCGCACGCCCGTAGTCCCAGCTACTCGGGAGGCTGAGGCAGAAGGATTGCTCGAGCCCAGGAGTTGGAGGCTGCTGTGAGCTAGGCTGACGCCACGGCACTCTAGCCCGGGCAACAGAGCGAGACTCTGTCTCAAAAAAAAAAAAAAAAAAAAAAGACTGAGCGGGGATGGGCCACATTGTGTTGGTCCATGCGTCTGTCAGTGCACACGACTTTTTTCCCACCTTTTTGCCGTTATGAATCCCGCTGCTAGTGAACATCTGTTCTTCACCTTATTATCAAGTTTATTTCATTCTTGGGTACAGGTTCCGAGACATGAAGTTCACTGTTGCAATGTCCCCTCCCGGGTTCTCAAACCTGAGGCCCCATCCCTTTGGAATGTGCAGAGGAGACATCCCCTGTTTCCAGCATCCCGGATGGGGGACATCACCCCCACCCCTACCCCCACTCTGCTTCCTTTTTTCCTTTTCATTATAGTGAAATTCACATACCATAAAATTACCGTTTTAGCGTGCACAATTCAGCGCCACTAAGTGCATCTGCAATGCTGTGCTACCACCGCCTACCTCTGTCCAAGCCTAAAATATTTTCATCACCCCGAAAAGAGACCCTGCACCTCCCCCAGTGTCTGTGTGAGGGTTTCGGGGAGAGCTGAGGGGTGGTGTTGGGAGATCCATCCCCAGGTGCCCCCTGAAAGTCCCCAGGTCAGGCTGGGGTGGGCAGGTTACCCAGGGCAGGGCAGGGACTGGGGGTCTCTGCTCAGAGGAGCCCAAGCTGGGACCAGGAGGCTCCCCCAGCTCCGAAGTGGAGGCTCAGCTGAGAAGACGCAGCCCGGGGAGAGGGAGCGGGAGCCGGTCCCGGCGCAGCGGGCATCAGCTGACAGGCAGGCTGTGCAGCTCCGGGCCAGGAACTCTGATTTCTTTCCCCCCAGGAAGTATCTGGACGCCCGGCTGGCTCCGCCATGCGCCCCAGCACGAGGGCTCTGCCTGGCATGGCTCCCGGGGGCTGCTGGGGCAGGAAGCCTGTGGGGAAACAGGATCATGGGGGGATGGGGGCTCTAGGCCCACCCCGACTTAGGGTCCAGGCAGGCTCAGCCACCGTGGCCCAGTGATCCCGGGCTTGCACGGGAGTCTCAGTTTCCCCATCTGGAATGTGGGGCTAAGAACAGCACCTACCTCAGGGACAAGCTACTGCCCAGAAACAGCCTGGTTGACTCACTCACACCTTTTCTGACCCCTGACTTGGTTGAATCTTGGGCCACCTCCTTGCAGTCCCCTAAATTGTTGTCATTTTACGAGGGCAAGTCTGGGTCTGTCTTGGGCACTCAGATCCCAGCACAGGTCTGCATGCAGCAGTTGCTTAACAAATACCCGAACTAACACTATGCTACCAAGAAGGAACTAGCTTTCTGCCCCTGAAGATTCTAGGGTGACAGTGCTGTGATGGGTCAGACCCATGGGTCCCTGAGCTGCCCACACCTCTCTGCTGGTGGCACCTGGTCCTCCTTAGCAGGGGACCTGGGCTCTCTGGCTGCAGCCAGCTGGCCCTGTGCCAGCCTGGCATCCTCGGCCCTGGCACTGAGACCAAATCCCCCAAAAGGTGCCCAAGTCTTGCCCTGTCGAATGCACTAGGGCCCCTGTTTGACACACCAGGTGGACATGTGACATCCTAAGGGATGGATTTCCTGTCCCTGGCAGTGTGGCTGGGCCAGATTCCGAAATCTGGTCTCCGGAAAATTCCAGCCACACGGAGCCCTGGTAACCCCTCCCCATCTGTTGTGTTATGTAACATTTGGGGATTAATACTGTGGCTTCCAGAGGCAGCTGTCTGGATTCAAATCATGCGCTGTCCCTTCCTGGTGAAGCAACTTAACCTCCTGGGCCTCAGTGTGCCCCCCTGTAAAATGGGCACAAGGCGGTTCCTGCATCCAAGGATGGGTTAAGGATGAGGTGTGAGCACACCGGAGAGGGGTTCGAGCTGAGGCTGGGGCACACTCGGAGAAGCCCCCGTGGCTTCGGAGGTGGGGGGCTGCACCCCTCCACTGTTTGCTTATCCAGTTGCTTCTGCCAGGTGTCCGTCTTGGGGACAACCCCACCTGGCTGTCTGTGCCGGGAGTCACAAACCCCACATCCCATCCCTTTCACTGCTGAATCTCCCTCATATAGGACCCCCCCCCCAGCAGCCCCAGCCCATGGGTCCCCCAAGCCTCGGTCCTGCCTCCCTGGTCCCTTCCCCTGTCTCACTGCCCCTGCCCATCAGCCCCAGCCCTACAGATACTGGATTTGTCCTTGGGCACTGGGAGCCACAGCAGAATTCAAAGCAGGAGAGAGCCCCAGGGACCCGCCAGCAGGCAGGACCCACAGTCAGACACATTCCAGACGGCGAGACGCACACTTCAAGCGCACTTTGGGGAGAGCCCCCACCCCCAAAGCCCCCAGTCCCCACCTGCTGGAGAGACTCAGTTTGCTCCTCAGTAAAATGGGTGCATTGGCGGTTCCCAGCGAGCGGGAGGTGCAGAGTTGGAGCGCGCGGGCGGAGCGGCGGCGCCTGCTTGGCGCGCGGGGCACTGGCGCGGTCCCCCGAGCCCCCTCCGCCCCGCGTCCCCGCACGCCCCCGCCTCGCCCGTCGCCCCGCCCCCGCCCGCCCCCGCAGCCAATAGGAATCACCCCGGGAGCCAGCGGCCCGAGAGCGGCGGCGCGGTGGTCCCCGCCACTGCACTGCTGCCCGCGCTTGTCCCCGCCAGGCCCCCGCCGGGATGGAGCCCGGGCCGCGGCGGCCGCGCAGGAGCCGCCAGCTGGTGGCCGCCTTCCTGCACGACCCGGGCTCGGGGCGCGTCTACAGGCGCGGGAAGCTGATCGGCAAGGTGGGGGCCCCGGCACCCCGAGTCCTGGCGAGGGACTGGGCGGGGGGCGGGTGGGCGCGGAGTGCGCGCGCGCCCCGGGCCCTCGTCTCTGCGTGTGTCGCGTGTCCGTGTGAGTTTGGAGTGCGGCGCTGTACCTGCGTGGGCTGCGCGGCGGGGCCGGGGACCCCCCTGTAGTGGCTGGTGTGGCGGGAACCGGCGTCCGCGCTCGTGTGCGGGGCGTGGGCGCGCGTCCGGGTCCTTTGGAGGCGACTCTGCCGTGTTGTCCCCAGGTGTGCGTGTGCGAATGTGCGTCCGAATGTGTTACACATCTCTGCTTTCTGTGTGCCTGCGTCGGAGTGTGCGCTGCTGCGTTGTACGGCCATGTGCTGTGTTGTGTGTGTGTGTGTGTGTCCGTGGGTTGTGTTGTTTGTGTGTCTGTGAAATATGTCCGTATGTTGTGTCCCTACGCCTTCGTGTGTGTCTGTGATGTGTGTCCAGGTAGGTGGGTGTCAGCTGGTGTCCTTTTGTCTCGAGTGTGTGGGTGAAGAGACCTGGCCACACGGGGGTCCCTGTGCCTCCACCCACACTGCGGGGCTGCGCACCTGACCGCACTCCTGTGTGCACCTGCCCCCGCAGGGCGCCTTCAGCCGCTGCTACAAGCTCACAGACATGTCCACGAGCGCCGTGTTCGCCCTGAAGGTGGTGCCTCGCAGTGGGGCTGGGGCTGGGCGGCTGCGCCCACGGGGGAAGGTAGGTCCCCCATCAGGGGCCCCAGCCCGCAGCGTGTCCGCAGAGAAGGCCGTCGCGAGGGGCGTGGGCCGGTGGGCGCGGGTCCTGCAGGGTGCCGATGTCCAGGCCATGCCTGCAGGTGGAGCGTGAGATTGCCCTGCACAGCCGCCTGCGACACCGCAACATCGTGGCCTTCCACGGACACTTCGCCGACCGCGACCACGTGTACATGGTGCTAGAGTACTGCAGTCGCCAGGTGCCGGGGAGCGGGCAGAGGGCAGGGCAAGGGCGGGCCCATTTCATGGCTGCTGCCCCGCCTGTGCCCACCCCACGTCCACCTGGGCTCACCTGCTTCCACCTGCGCCCACACCATGTTCCCTGTGAGCCCTCTGCCGGGGTCTGGTCACCAGCACTTCCTGTGCCCATGCATGGCATCTGGGTCCATCCTCTACTCGCCATGCCCACCCAGGCTCTCTTGACCCACCTGGGCACACCTGGGCTCACCTGCACCCACCCGCATGGGCCCGTGCATGCACGTGGTCACCTGTGCCCCTCCTGCACTCAGCCATCCTCGCCTTGGCCAAGTCGAACTTACCTTTCCCCTCTAACCTGGGTCTGCCGGACACTGGTGCTGGCCGCTGTCACCTGCAGTCCTTGGCCCACGTGCTGAAAGCGCGGCAGACCCTGACGGAGCCCGAGGTGCGCTATTACCTGAGGGGCCTGGTCAGCGGCCTGCGCTACCTGCACCAGCGGCACATCGTGCACCGGGACCTGAAGCTGAGTGAGTGCTGGGCAAGGGCACCTGTCGGGGGCCAGCTGGGAGGCTGGGGTGCGGCACTCTGCCTCACACACAGCTCCCCTGCCCGCCGGCAGGTAATTTCTTCCTGAACAAGAACATGGAGGTGAAGATCGGAGACCTGGGCCTGGCCGCCAGGGTGGGGCCTGGGGGCCGCTGCCACAGGTGATAGCGGGAGGCTCTGAGCAGTCTGTCCGGGGGACATGGGTGGCCCTGAGTCTGGTATGGGGGCCCCAGCCTTCCTGAGCCCCCCATGATCCCCCTGCAGAGTGCTCTGTGGGACCCCGAACTTCCAGGCCCCAGAGGTCGTCTCCAGAAATGGGCACTCCTGCCAGTCGGACATCTGGGCTCTGGGCTGTATCATGTGAGTGGGACCCTGGAGCCCTGGGCCTGGGGAAAGGGGCAGGTCTTCCCAGGTGGGACCAGGTACGGGCAGGTAAGGACAGGTGTCAGCATGCACAAGGGAGGGTGGGCAGGTGTGAGCAAGCATCTGATCGGATTGGAAAGGTGTGTGCAGGGTGAGCCAGGTGCAGGCAGGTGTAGACAGGTGCTGGTGTCACCTTCGGGGTGTGCGGCATTGGCCAGGTGCGTGTGGATGTGGGCCAGGTCTGGGAAAACGGATACAAGGTCTATGCCCAGTAGGGCTGTGTGGGCAGGTGGGGCCAGGTGTGCACAGGTAGGTGAGAGCAAAGCCTGGACACCTGGGTTCCTGCCCCCCACCTGGCCCAGGTACACGGTACTGACCGGCACCCCACCCTTCGTGGCGGCACCCCTGTCCGAGATGTACCAGAATATCCGCGATGGCCAGTACCCCGAGCCTGCCCACCTGTCAGCCAATGCGCGCCATCTCATCGCCCGCCTCCTGGCGCCCGACCCCGCCGAGCGACCCAGCCTGGACCACCTGCTGCAGGACAACTTCTTCACACAGGTGGTGGGGGGGCCTCTTGGCCACAGCCAGGCCCCCGGGTGACCCAGGCGCTCAGGAGCTGGGCAGCCTAGGCTGGGGGCTGACCAGAGACCCCCCGTGCGCAGGGCTTCACTCCGGACCGGCTGCCGCCCCACTCCTGCCACACGCCGCCCATCTTCTCTGTCCCCCCGCCTCTGGGCAGGCTCTTCCGGAAGGTGGGCCAACTGCTTCTGTCGCAGTGCCGGCCACCCTGTGAGTGCATCGCCTGCCACGCCTGCCCACCTCTGCCCACGCTCCCAACGCTGCTCCCACCTGCCCGCCCCCCACCTGCCCACACCTGCCGACACCTCCCACCTGCTCTGCAACGTCACACCGGTCACAGAGGCGGGTGTGGGTGGCAGGTGCCTCCCCCTGCACGCGGCCCAGGCTCTGCCCCGCAAAGCTTCTGCCTCCCCCAGGCTCCCTCACTCCGAAAGAGGCCTCAGGTCCTGGAGCGGACAGGCACGGCCCTGACTCCATGGAGTGGGGCAGTGAGGTGAGGAACCCGGGTTGGGGACACGGGGGACACATGGAGGGCATCCCTGGCCCCTGCTACAGTTCCCTCCTCCACGCAGTCCTCCCTGAACCCTGGGCAGAGCCTTGACCCCCCCTCGGGGATGCCCAAGCCTGGCCCACTGGGGCTGGAACCCATCTGGGCCCAACTCCGTCCCTGACCCTGGGGTCTCCCAAGGTCCAGGCCCCAGGCTGTGGGGTCCTACTCCCATCCGTTGGTTCATTCCATCACATTTATTGAGTGTTTACTGTATGCCTTTGAGATACTCTGAGGCTGCATCCCAAAAGGAAGCCAGTTCCTCTGGGTGCTGAGCTTGGCGGGGCAGGGAGACAGGCCACCAAAGGGTCTCGGGGAGGTGGCTGCCCCTCACCTCTGCTGCTCCCTGCCCAGGTCTCCCTGTCCGAGAGGGAGGCTTCCTGCCCTGAGGGCCCCATCCGCCTACTCATGCAGGGCACCCTCCGCAGTGACCCGGCAGGTGAGCAGACCCTCTGTCCACAGGGAGTGAGGATCCAGAAGTGGGGGCAAAGGCTGAGCCTTTGCAGGGTCACCTCCCTCTCCTGGCCTCAACTTTACCACCTGTAAAATGGGAATGGTGCCCAGAATCTTTCTGGCTTGGAAATGAGATTTTTCTGGATGCAGCAGTCCAGAGGGGGGCTGGGTGGAGGGGTCCCTCTCGGTGGGAGTCCAGGCCTGTCTGCCCCCACATGATCTGTCTCCCCAGGGCCGGAGGGGAGCCCAAGGCCAGAGGTGGAGGCGGCCGTGAGGAACCTGCAGCTCTGCCTGGACGCTGGGCCCTCAGGTAGGAGCCTCAGGCAGCGCCCAGGGGTCATGGTTTATCTCAGTTTCCAGGGAAAACAGTCTTTGCCCCATCTGGGGCCCTTCTGGGGGTTTCTGGGCTCCCTTGGGGGAAAAGTGACCCTTTTTTTTTAGAGACAGGGTCTTGCTCTGTCACCCAGGCTGGAGTGCAGTGGCATCATCACAGCTCACTGCAGCCTCCAACTCCTGGGCTCAAGTGATCCTCCTGCCTCAGCCTCCCCAGCAGCTGGGACTACAGGCGTGCACCACCATGCACTGCTGATTTTTTACAATGTTTTGTAAACAGGGTCTCACTGTGTTGCCCAGGCTGGTCTTGAACTCCTAGACTCAAGCAATCCTCCCACCTTGGCCTCCCAAAGCGCTGGGATTACAGGTGTGAGCCACCACACTTGGCCCCCAAATTTTTAAATAAAATACAGCCTTAGAGTGTTTTGGACATCACAGGTATTTCAGAATTACTTGTTTCCAGAGACGCGCCACGATCTCAGATCCTCCCTCTGCGAGGAGAGGGTTCCTTAACAGTTCCTTGGAGGATTTGATCTCTCCTCTGCCTGCCGGCCCACCTTGAATGCCCCCACACCTCTGCCCAGTCCCTTCTGGAGCTGCCAGGCACCACCCGGGCCCTAGACTGACCCCAGGCTCAGCTCACCTCATCTTTGCACCCAGCCACACAGGACCCCCCAGGGGAGCAGCAACCCGTCCTCTGGGCCCCCAAGTGGGTGGATTATTCCAGCAAGTACGGCTTTGGCTACCAGCTCTCTGACGGGGGCTGCGGCGTCCTGCTCAGGGATGGCACCCACATGGCCCTGCGCCCCCCAGGAGGGTAAGTTGTGGGGCTCCTGTCCCCTGGGGGACCAGGCCTTCCTCCCCACCTTTCTTTGATTCATCCCTCGAGTATTTAATAATCACCTGCCACACACACCTACAGGCGCTCACTGCCTGGTAGAGGATAACAATGCTAAACAAATGAATGTCTAAGTGCTTTTTTGGTAGGAACTGAACCAGGCAAGGTGGCATATTGTGGGAAGGGGAATATCTGTGTCATGGGTGGGGAAGGGAGACTCTGAGGAAGTGATGTGAATGACAAGAAGGAGCCTCTTGGCAACAGTATTTGAGGCACAGGGAACAGCATGTGCAAAGTCCCCAAGGTGGGATTGAGCGCAACAGGTTAGAGGAACAGCAGGGACGCTGGAGGGAGCAAGAGGAAGACAGGGAGACGTGACATCAGAGAGCCTCCTGGGCCACCGCGGGGCTTGGGCCAGGAGAGGAGAGGCTCACTCAGGTCTTTAATGAAATCTTTCTGGCAGAAGTGACTCAGGGGGCCAGCCGGGAGGTGGCTGGACTAGTCAGGCGGGTAACAGCAGTGGCCTGGGCTGGGGTGGTGGCCGAGGCGGGTCACTGGAGGGTGGCGGGTGGCCGAGGGGTGCTGGAGTCCGAGTTGGAAGGTGGGAAGGATGGAGCAGCCGTCAGCCGGGACGGGGACATGGTGGAAGGGACACATTGGGGGCTGATCAGGACGCATTGGGAGGCCAGGGCTGGATGTGTGGACAGAGTGGTCAGTGTCAGTGCAGAGCTGGTCTTTAAAGCCACCATTCGAGGGGGTGTAGCTGGGCAGGAAGGTGTCGACAGGCGTGGGGTGCCCAGGACAGAGGCCCCGACCCAGCAGGCACCGCCCTACACCCCGGCCACAGCCAAGTCTGCTACACGCCCGGCCGCGGGAGGCTGGAAACCTTCACCCTGAGGGACGCGCCCACCCCGCTGGGCGCCAAGCTGGCCGTGCTGCGGCTCTTCGACAGCTACATGCAGCAGCGGCTGCGAGAGGTGAGGGCTGGGCCAGGTGAGGGCTGGGAGGTGGGGACACCCCCGTGGCCTGAGTGACCTCAGGGCGGAGTCTGTCCGCAGGAGGGGACCCTGGCCCTGCCCGTGCCGCCCGCCGGGCCCAGCCTCTGCCTGCTGCGCTTTCTGGCGTCCGATCAGGTCCTGCTGCTGCTCTTCAGCGACGGGACACTCCAGGCGAGCCGGGGCCCTGCCCGCAGGGGTCGGCAGGGAGGGGGCCCGGCCCGCCCGGGTTGCGGTGGAGCCCCAGGCTTTGCGGGTAGCCCCGGGAAACATTTCTATCCCCAAAAAACACAACAATTGGCTCCTGAGTACAAAAACTGCAACATCGAAAATAAATGGCGTGTTTCAGTGATGGCAAAACGTCACCTTTGGTCTTTGTCGTGGGCAGATCCATGTAGCTGCTGTCAAAATGTCATTTCGGTGGAAAATGGTTTTCAGGTTAGAGTTGGCCTGAGCAGTCGTGGTGGTTTCTGAGAAATCACAGCCAGTCCTGAAACGCAGTTCAGAAGCCATGGAGTAGGTCGCACTTTTCCTTGTCATTATTGTTATTTTATAATGACAGCATAAAAACACCTCTACATGCAGAGAGGGTGTGCCGGGCTGCTAACGTGCTTATCCTTGCCTGGGCTGGGGTCTCCAGTTAGAAAGGATCATCTTCAGGCCGGGGCGCGGTGGCTCATGCCTGTAATCACAGCACTTTGGGAGGCTGAGGCAGGAGGATCTCTTGAGCCCAGGAGTTCAAGACCCCATCTCTACAAAACACAGAAAAATTAGCCAGACTTGGTGGTGCACACCTGTAGTTCCAACTACTGGGGAGGCTGAGGCAGGAGGATCGCTTGAGCCCAGGAGTTGGAGGCTGCAGTGAGCTGTGATGACATCATTGCACTCCAGCCTGGGTGACAGAGCGAGACCCTGTCTCTAAAAGAAAAGAAATCATGAGAGAGAGAAAGTACTATCTTCACGTGGCCCTTCTCCCTTGACTGTGGCTTCTCACGCTTGGCAGGTCAGCTTCAGTGGCATCCAGGCCCAACTAGTGCTGAGTGGTGAGGGTGAGGGGTTGCTGCTCACCCAGAGGGAGCAGGGCTGCCCCAGCACCTCCTACTCCCTGGGTGTCCTGCGGAGCCACGGCTGCACCCCGGCCACCCGGCAGCGCCTTCACCATGCTCTCCGCATGCTGCAGAGCATCTAGTACCGCTGAGGGTCAGAGTGGACCTCTGCATGATGGTGCCAGGGACCCAGACTCCATTTCTATTCCTGTTGCTCCTGCAGAAGAAATGTCCTTGGGGAGACTTGGGGGGAACGCAGGAGGCATGGGAGGGTGTGACCCCCACCTTGTGGCATGACTGTTCAACTCAGACTTTCGTTGGGCTTTGTTTCTTTTCCATTAAAGAAAACGTGATGCCGTAGAGACTGTCATCTGCCTCTCTTTGGGGGAGAGTTTGAGGAGCGTCAGCAAAGGGGCATTCGAACCCATGCAACTCTGGGTCCCCCGACCCCATTGCTCGTTGCGGCAGAGACAGGCGAGATTTTCACCAATACAGAAATCAGTACCAGAAGTGGGGATCCACTGTCACCCCAAATCCAAAATACGGGATGTTCGCTCAGAGGATGGGCAGGGAGGAAACCGATGGATAGAGGGAAAGCTGTGCCACACAGAACGGTAGGCACAACTGCGCCTGCGATGGGCAGTGCGCTCTGGGCTGATGGAGCGCTGGTCGTTATGGATGAGATGTCGCATGCAGGAGGTGAACCGGCCGATGACTCATACCCACCGCCCGCACAAGCGTGACTGCAGGACACCAGGAGGGGGCAGCCGTGTGAGCAGGGAGCTGTCGAGGAAACTGAGTCCCTGAGAGGCGTGAACCCGAATGAGGACACAGTGAGAGTGTTCACAGCAGCAGTGTTTGTGATGCAGAAAAAACTGGACACGACCTCAGTGTCCAAGGGCGGGGGACTTGGTAAACAAATATCTGGGCTCATGCCTGTGATCCCAGCACTTGGGGAGGCTGAGGCGGGAGGATGGCTTGAGGCCAGGAGTTTGAGACCAGCCTGGGCAACATAGCAAGACCCCATCTCAAAAAAAATACCAAAAAAAAAAAAAAAAGAAAGAAAGGAGAATGTACTTACCTCGGGGTCAGGGGATCCAGGTTCAAGTCCTGGCTTTGCCACTTATGGGCATGTCTGGGCCTCAGTTTCCCCACCTGTTCAAGAGGATAGTGTCCTCTCTAGGGTTCCTTCCAACCGACAGGTTGTTTTTAAAGTGTGTAACATTGTAATTTTATTCTGAAAATTCTCTTGTCCTTTAGAGAAGTTGTTTTCGGTGGGAGGTGGGGGATGTGATTCAGCTCCCTCCCTGCCCCCCGCCGAGGACCCCAGGCACCATCTGGGGACATCTGTGGTTGTCACACTGGGGGAGCTCCTGGCATGTAGCAGGTGGAGTCAGGGACGCTGCTCAGCACCTGCAGTGCCCAGGACGGCCCCATACCCAGAGAATGACCCGGCCCAGTGTCCACAGTGCCAGGACAGAGAGACCCTGGGTTGGAGAAAGGAATTGAAATACACACGGACACGATGCGTGATCCTGCAGCACAGGAATCAGAAACAAAGCAACGGCCTTGAAAAGCGACTCTCCTGGGAGGAGCAGCACGTTCCCGTGCCCACGCAGCACCTCACAGGCAGCGGGGAGCCCATGTGTGTCCCCAAGAGGTCCCCTCACTGAGGTCCACACGGCACAGAGGCCAAGGCAGGGTCGACCTCCAGCCAGACTTGCAGGGGCTGCTTGGGGGATGCCCATCTCAGCCCTTAGGCACCCCGTGTCCTAAGCAGGGTGCGGCGCTGCTCAGATTGGGACGTGATGTGCCCGAGGCCACCCAGCAGGTCAGAAGACCACCCTGGATTCCCACTGCATTCTCCCTTTTGAACTATTTCCTATCAATTCCAAAAGTAAAACAAGATGCCGTCTTTTTGTGACAAAATAGCAACCTAACCAATCAAATTCACGTCCCCGAGGCTGCCACCTCCTGTCCCCGGGTCGCTTCCATTTCTGGGGAGCTCACGGGGTGGCCTGGTTTTCCCCCCGTCTATGTCCACGCGCTTTCGTTCCTGGAGAGAGTAACTGGAACGTCCGTGGTGTCCCGGCTTCCCCCGGCCACGTGCCTGGCGCGTCCGTGCATCTGTGCGGAGAGAGCCCCCTCGCTGCTTTTTATGGAACAAGGGGAAGAGGAAAAGCTGGTGTTTGTGCATGGGGAGAAAACGCTGGCCAAACACACACAGCGGCCGGGGTGGGAGTGGAGAGAAAACAGACGCCAGGGCGGTCGGAGAGAGCCCGGGAGGTCACGGGAGGTCGCACGCCTTGGTGCGGCCAGAGTGGGGAGGAGGGGACGCACACGGGGGCACGCGCATCGTTTTAATGATTGGCCTGAAATTCCCATAACATGCAATTCACCACTTCGAATTGAGCAATTCGGCCGCATTTGGTGCATTCGCGATGCTCTGCATCCTCACTTCGCTCTAGTTTCAAGACTTTTTCATCATCTCATAAAAACACCAAGTCCCCATTAGCTATCACCACCATCCCCTCCCCAGCCCCTGGGGACCACGAATCCATGTCCCATCTCCGTGGATCTGCCTGTTCCGGACATTTCGTATAAATGAGAGTCGCACACTGTGTGCCCTTCTGTGTCTGGCGTCTCTCACTGAGGACAATGTCCTCAAGGTCCCTCCATGCTGTGGCCGGTGTCAGAGCCTCGTCCCTTTCATGGATGAGTGATATTCCAGCGTGTGGACGGACCACATTGTGTTTATCTATTCATCTGCTGACGGTATCATATTCTTTGGTTTCGAAGGACAGAAAGCCCCTTAGTAATGGTTAGGAGCAAAGTAAAGGACTGGCTTCTGACTGAAGTGTTCCAAAGAAGAGACGGTTGCAGGTAAGGCTGGATCTGGTCTCAGATGAAGACTAAGTTCTCCGCCCCCCCCCACCCGCCTCCTTCTTCATTTCTCTCACTTTTTCCACCTCTTGCCCTCCCATACTTTGTCTTGGCTTCACCCTTCAGCAAGTCCTTGTGTCGTGGTAGCATGAATCACTCCGGCATGGGCTGACATCCTACCAGCTCAGCGAACGCAGCAGAAAAGCAGCAGCCACTTTCCCGTTTGTGCCAGCAAAGTCCCAGGGTCAGAGCTCACTGGCCCGACCTGGGTTCCATGAGCACTCCCCCACCACCCTCACTGAGCTGGGGCTGGGCGGGTCCAGCAGCGGAGGGAAGTGGATGCTGACATCCCAGCATCATCTTGGAATGCTGTGGGGCCCGGCCTCCCGGTATTCGCAGCCTCGTGTCATCCCCCTATGCAGAATAAGGCTGACCTGTGTAACCGATAGTGTATCAGAAGTGACAGTCTGTGTCTTCTAAGTTCAGGTCATAGAAGATGTTGAGGCCGGTGCGGTGGCTCACGCCTGTAATCCCAGCACTTTGGGAGGCCGAGGCAGGAGGATCACTTGAGGCCAGGAGTTCGAGACCAGCCTGGGCAACATACCAAGACCCCATATCTGCAAAATATTATTTTAAAAGATAGCTCAAAAGAAGAGAGACTTTGGTTAAATGTTGAGACATTTTTTCACTTTCTCACATGGACAATCATGGATTAGAATGTCGTGATTGTGAGTGGCAACATCTAATATCTCCTCAGTGCCATGGCATCCATAGGCAATTTCTTTTTTTTTTTCGAGACA
Organism: Indri indri; assembly: GCA_004363605.1. Lineage (NCBI taxonomy): Eukaryota > Metazoa > Chordata > Mammalia > Primates > Indriidae > Indri > Indri indri. The sequence goes on from RJWJ010000728.1 coordinate 165,334, forward strand.
GGGTCTCGCTCTGTTGCCCAGGCTGGAGTGCAGTGGCGTCATCACAGCTCACTGCAGTCTCCAACTCCTGGGCTCAAGGGATCCTTTGCCTCAGCCTCCTGAGTGGCTGGCATGCACCATGCCTGGCTAATTTTTCTATTTTTTGTAGAGACGGGGTCTCGCTCTTGCTCAGGCTGGTCTCGAACTCTTGACCTCAAGCGATCCTCCTGACTCAGCCTCCCAGAGTGCTGCAATCTTGGGCATGAGCCACTGCACCCTGCCAAGAATTTCAATCTTTGATCACAGCATTAAGAGCTCTGGCTTTCACAGCCCATGAGCGCTCTTTGAAACGACCTGTGCCTGACGTTTTGAAGGCGACCTTATGAAAGACCTCGAGCCAGGCCCACCCTGCCAAATCACTTCTGAATCCACGGTGAGAAATAAGTGTTTATGGTTGTTTCACGACACCAAGCTTTAAGGTGATCTGTGACTCAGGAATGGCTAATACACAGGCCAGAACACGCAAAGGGACACGGTTCCATTTCTGCGCGGAACATTTGTTTCTGGGGAGAAAAAGACAAAACATCTTCGGCGTGTTTCACTGTGTATCTTGCAAACTGACCTACCTAGCGTGTTTATTTCCATCTGCTTGTGGGCGCAGAACCGCAGCGGTCTGTGAGCGTCTCCCACGCCTGAGCCCACAACGGTGGTTTATTAAAAATAAACCAACCACAGAATATATTAATTTTCTAACCTCCCAGGGCCGATTCTTATTTCTAGGGACAAGAGCGTCCGGAGATGGAGAAGCGCCTACAGCACCCTCACACCGAAAGGTGAGGGGTTCACCCTGTGCCCCAAGAAATAAAATGATCAGTCTCACTGTTCTGGGGGCTGACAAGGATTGGAGCCTTAAGAAATGGCAGTGAAGCTGCTCCAGCCTGGGCTAGAATTTTCTTTCTTTTCTTATTTTTTATTTTTAAGGAAACCACTGATTTAACTATGAGGAATGATGGGAAACTCGTCCTGGAGTTTCCAAAGTTCAATTTTACCCTTTTTCCCCTCCCTGAGGCTACCCTGAACCGGGCCTCTGGACCACCTCCTCATTGGTCCGTGGGAGCATGTGACACAAGCCTCCTCCAATCACCAGCAGGCAAGGCGAGCCCAGGGCGGCAGCATCCTGGGCTGGCAGGATTGGCTGCTGCCATGGCAACCATCTGTTACGTCACAAAGCTTCCCGGCTCAGAACATCCTCACCGCTCCCCTGAGAGCTGGAGCCTCTCTGCTCCCATTTTACAGAGGGGGAAACCGAGGCTCTGGGTTTCCTCGACGTATAAACTGCTAAGAAAAAAGGAGGCGACTGCAAGTTGGTCGACCTTAGTCCCACAGGGAGTTTTTATTTTTTTTAAATCCTGATGATGCCAGAGAATTATGTTGAATGAAAAAAGCCAATCCCAGAAGGTCACATACTGTAGGAGTCCGTCTGTATAACGTTTTTGTTAGGGAGAAGGGTGGGCGGGAGGCAGAGGGCTGCAGGTATAGAGGGGGTCTTCGTGCTGAGGGAAATGTTCAATCCTGGACGGCGGCGGTGGAGACACAAACCTACCCCAGCGCTTGTAGAAAACTAAACACACACCCACACACACATTACATACACACGCACAAGTAACACTGAGGAAATCTGAGTGAGGTTAGTGGATTATATCCATGTCAACATCCCGGCTGTGATGTTGACTATAGTTTTTCAAAATGTTACCAGTGGCGGAAATTGGGTGAAATGTATACGGGGTTTCTCTGTGTCATTTCTTACAACCGCAGGTGAACCCACAATTATCTCAATTAAAATTCCAATTAAAGAACTCTGTTTGGTGGTTCCTTGGTATGTTTAATATGTAATAGAATTGCCATGTGACCCGGCATTCCCAGTTCTTAGGACATACCCGAAAGAATTGAAAATAGGTGTCCCCAAAAGAACTTGTACGTGAATGTTCATAGGAGCGCTGTTCACGATGGCCCAAAGTGGGCACGACCTGAATGTCCGTAGATGGATGATGGATAAACACCACGTGGTCCGTCTATACATGGGATGGAATATTATTCAGCCACGAAAAGGGACGAGGCTCTGACACAGGCCACAGCATGGAGGGACCTTGAGGACATCGTGCTCAGTGAGAGACGCCAGACACAGAAGGACACACAGTGTGAGACTCCACTTATATGAAACGTCCAGAACAGGCAGGTCCACAGAGACGGGATGTGGATTTGTGGTCACCAGGGGCTGGGGAGGGGATGAGTGACAGCTGATGGGGACGGGGCTTCCTTTGGGGAGATGAAAACATTCTGGAACTTGGTAGAGGTGGTGGTTGCATATCACTGTCGATGTACTCAGTGCCACTAAATTGGGCACTTTAAAATGATTAAAATGGCAAGTTTTATGTTACACGTAGTTTACCACAATTTTAAAAATTTCTGCTGCCACCATCACACTCCAGACCTAGGCTCTGGCTTTGGTGTTTTTGAAAGCTCTTCATTAACTGCAGTGACCAGCCAAGACTGAGAACCGCCAGGTCGGATTAAGTGAGATAAAGACACAAGAATCAAATGCTGAGTGAGGACGTGTTTGGATATCGACTTAAATAAACTAATGGTTAAAAAATAAATACAGCTGGGAGATTTAAATGCTGGCCAGATAATTGCTATTACAAAATTAGGCCGGGCGCGGTGGCTCATGCCTGTAATCCCAGCACTCTGGGAGGCCGAGGCAGGAGGATCATTCAAGGCCAGGAGTTTGACACCAACCTTATCAAAAGTGAGACCCCGTCTCTACCAAAAAATTGACCAATAAATAGAAAACATAGCCGGGCATCGTGGTGCGCACCTGTAGTCCCAGCTACTCGGAGGCTGAGGCAGGAGGATTGCTTGAGCCCAGGGGTTGGAGGTTGCAGGGAGCTATGATGACACTACTGCACTCCAGTTTGGGTGACACAGCAAGACCCTGTCTCAAAAAAGGAAAAAAAGAAAAAGAAAAGAAATTAATGTTCAGTTCAGACAGGCACAGTGGCTCACACCTGTAATCCCAGCACTTTGGGAGGCCGAGGTGGGAGGATCACTTGAACACAGGAGATTGAGACCAGCTTGAGCAACACGGTGAGACCCCATCTCTACAAAAAATAACATATACATTTAAAAAGAATTTAATGCTAACAACTTTGAGTCTGTCATGACCCTGCGGTTATGTGTTTTGTGAAGCTTCTGCATCTTGCAGAGAAATAGAGTTTCCACCGGCACAGTCTTGCCGGGGAGAGGCGCGGTGGAGATGAACAGCCCATCATTGCTGGAGCACCGGTTGCGGTGACAGCCAGGTCCCTGTGGGTCGATTCTACTGTCCTCTGTGCTGTGATTTGTGCTTGTCATTTCCCACACTCAAAAGTTTTTAGAGTGGAGCATCAGCTGTTTTAGCCAGGATGTAAATCATCTTAATTGTTGTTTAGAATAAACCCACATCGAATTTTCCGACTTTGCCAAGCAGAACTCGGTGGGATGGGGACCCGGGAAGCACCCCAAGGATGCTGCCTGTTCAGGGGACGTTTTGACCCAGCCGGCTTTGACTCAGCAATGCCACATAGGGCATGTGTCACTTCCTCTCACCACTGTGTCCTCTGAAAGGTCAAAAGGTGGCAGCCCACCTGAGTCTCCATCCAAGTGGGGCCGGCTACGTGAGCCCGGGACACAGTGACTCCATGGGAGTAGTGGCGTGATTCGCTACTGTTTGTGCAAAAACAAACACTCTCCCAGGGTTTGCTGTGCACGCAGAGGACGGGAAAGGGAACATCTCTGGGAAAGGGAGTGGGAGGATGAGGGCCTCCTTCTGACTCAATGGGGACACTTCAGAGACATTGTCATTGTCACATTGGGGGTGCTCCCTGCATGGGGTGGGTGGAGGCAGGGACGCTGCTCAGCACTTGCAGTGCCCAGGATGGCCCATCCCAGAGAACAACCTGGCCCCAATGTCCACAGTGCCTGGGGACAGAAACTGGTCCAATTGATTAGGGGGGGAAAAAAAAGACACTCAAATGAGGCAGAAAATTTCATTCAAAGGGACTGACACACAATGGTGACCCAAGACCCATCCGTGTGCAGAAATGGCCAGGCCAGCAGGGAGAGGGGTCCAGGGTGGGAGGTTTCACCATGAGGAACATGAGAGTTTTATGAACTCCCTGTAGCTGAGGGTGTCAGAGGGGGGACTAGGAGCCTCAGTTTCCCCCTCTGTAAAATGGCGTTGATCACAGCTCCTGACTCAGGGCTGTGTGAGGACTCAACCATGAGGTGGTTCCCCAGCGAGGCGGGGACCAAGCAGGTGGGATGTGCTCACTGTGATGGCAGCCATTATTATTATTATTATTATATTATTGTTGCTATTATTACTGCTGCTATTTGGGCTAACTGAGCACCTTGGGGTTCTTGGACATGCCTGAGGCGTCTCCACGGGGCAGACAGGAGCTGGGCTTGCTGCTGGCACAACAGGCTCCCGACAAGCCCAGCCGGCCCCCGCCTCCCACCTTCGCCTGAGCTGTGCCCCCACCTGAACGGCCAGACCTCCGCCCTCCCCCCCGCCCCCCCCCCCCGGCTTCCCCACCCTCTCTGCTCAGGGACGAGTCTTGAGCCACGCATCTGGCTTTTGGCCAACCTTTCAAATAGCCACAGATGGCGTGGTCCCTGCAGCTGTGGCTCCCGGAGCCGCGGCACACTCAGGACAGACCCGCCCAGACGCAGCCCTGCTCCATGGTGGCGCTCAGAGAGCCACAGAAAAATACACTCAGCAAAAAAATAAGCACTCTCCCAGATACAGTTAATTCTCAACAACAGTGCGCATCTAGTGTTTTTTCCAAACATTTTTACTCTAAAAAATTAATTATTGGGCTTTTTAAAATTTTTTTTTTTTTTTAAAGATAGGGTATCGATCAATCTGTCACCCAGGCTGGAGTGCAGGGGCGTGATCACAGCTCACTGCAGCCTCGAACTCCTGACCTCAAACAATCCTCCCGCCTCAGCCTCCCAAAGTGCTGGGATTACAGGCCGCACTTTACTTTTTAAGAACAGTTTTAGATTTACAGAAACATTGAGCAGAAAGTGCAGAGAGTTCCCATATACCACCCCCAAGCCCGCAGTGTCACCCATTAGTAACATCTTGCATTAGTGATTGTGCTACGTTTGTTACAATTCATGAATCCCAATGGATACATTTACATTTACTTATTTACTTTTTGAGACAGAGTCTCACTCTGTCACCCAGGCTGCTAGAGTGCAATGGTGTCATCACAGCTCTCTGCAGCCTCCAACTCCTGGGCTCAAGTGATCCTCCTGCCTCAGCCTCCCAAGTAGCTGGGACTACAGGTACATGCCACTGTGCCTGGCCTCATTTTAACCATTCTTAAGTGCACAGCTCAGTGGCATTGAGCACATTCACGTTGTTTTACAGCCATCACCACCCTCCATCTCCAGAACTTTCTCATCTTCCCAAACTGACACTCTGCCCCCATGAAACACTCACTCCCCACCCCCTCCCCAGCCCCTGGCTCCCACCACTCTATTTCCTGTCTCTGTGGATCTGATGACTTCTCCATATGTGTGTGTGTATTTTATATGTATATAAAATGGAGGCGGAGCCACAAAGGCAAAAGTGCCTCAGGGTTGGGAATGTCCTAACGCACTCCTAGCAGGCAGCACCCAGGAGGAGAAAGGCACCATGGCCAGCCTCTACGGGGAACCCACTCTCCTGATCTGTAACAGCAACAATGGAGCTTTTATGTGTGATGAACACTGTTTGCCAAGAAATATTCAGTCAACAAACATTCACTGAGCACCAACCGTGTGCCAGGCCCTGTACTGAGTTCTTGTCCTTTTGCTCAAGGAGGGAGGAGGAGGCAGACAGTAAATGAGTCAACAACCAAAACTGTCAAATTCTGCACTTGCCAAGATTTTTCTTATGCCTAAAGGAGAAAGTTTAAAACTGCTCTGGCAATGACCCAGCCCCTTGACTAAGGCACAGCAAAGACACAAAATCCTCACTCCCCTGCAAAGTGCCCTGGCCTGGGTGTCACACCACAGTGGAGGTTTGTTATCTCCCACTATGGAGTTCAGGTAGGGCTTGATGCAGCCCCTTTCCTGTACAGGCAGGTCTCCAAAGTCTCTAGTCCTGTTTTTTAGTTTGACATTTGCAGAAAGTTTTAGATGTATAGAAAAGTTGTGAAGACAGTACCAGAGAGTTCCCACGTAACCCACACCCGGTTTCTGCATCCTTAACATTTTACATTAGTGTGGTACATTTGTCACGGTTAATGAACCAGTATTGATATGTTATGATTAATTAAAGACCACACTTTGTTTGGATTCCTTTAGTTTTCCTCTAAGGTTCTGTCTTTATTTTTTAGAGACTGCTGGGATTACAGGCGTGAGCGACAGAGCCCAGCTCCCCCCTCGGGTTCTCTTTCCGCCCCACGGCCCCACGCGGGACGCCGCGGGACGTTTACTCATCACATCTCCTCAGGCCCCTCTGGGCTGTGGCAATTTCTCACTCAGACTTTCTTGTTCTTGTTTTGTTTTTTGAGACAGAGTCTTGCTCTGTCGCCCGGGCTATAGTGCTGTGGCATCAGCCTAGCTTACTGCGCCTCCAACTCCTGGGCTCAAGTGATCCTCCTGCCTCAGCCTCCCGAGTAGCTGGGACTACGGGTGCCACCACGACACCCAGTTAATTTTTCTATTTTTAGTAGAGGTGGGGTCTTGCTCTTGCTCAGGCTAGTCTCGAACTCCCGGCCTCAAGCAGGTTGGCCAGCGGTAAAACGAGGAAAAGTTGGGCCTGTTTGTGTGCTGTGGGGGCTCACGGCCCAGGGCCGGGGGACACAGGTCTCCACCTTAGACACATAACCCAGAATTTCCCAGGTGTTCTGGGCCCCGAGGTTGTTGCGGGGCAGGCTGTTGTGTGAGGCTCTGGCCACACGGTGGCGACAGAGGACAGGCCGGAGGGCCCCACCTGGGCGCTGGGGGGGAGGGGAGCGGAAGGGGAGGAGGAGGATGGGGAAGGGGAGAAGTGGGGGGTGCCTTGGGCTTCACCCTGACCCTTGCTGCGGGGCACACTCCGGCTTTGGCAGGAATCAAGGCGCTGGATCCGCACCCATAAATACAGAATCAATTCAGATCTGTGTTCCCCAAACGGCCTCCCTACCTCCTGAGTAGCTGGGACTATAGACTCGCACCACCACGCCTGGCTAATTTTAAAACGTTTTTTTTTTTTGTAGAGACGCGGTCTCACTCTATTGCCCACAATGGTCTCGAACTCCAGGCCTCAAGCGATCCTCCTGCCTGGGCCTCCCAAAGTGCTGGGACTCCAGGTGCGAGTCACTGCGCCCGGCCCCTTTTTTCTTATAAGGCCACGCACCACTGGATTGGGGGTTCGCTCTAATTCAGAGTGATTTCATCTCAAGATCCTTAATTATAACTTCGGAGAACCTCTTTCCAAATAAGAAAACGTATTCATATGTTCCAGGGGACATATTTTGTACACTCCTGAGTCTCACAGGGCAGGAGTTCAGACCCAGGAATACCCATGTCCTATGGGTGGGGGACGCCAGCTCAGGGACCCGGGCAGTGGGGGTCTGGGTTTTGTGTTCCTTGGAACTCCCGTGGTGGCTGAACCCCTGCGCCTTCTCCTGGAAGCTCCAGGCCTCCCTCCACATGGACCTGGCTTTCCTAGTAGGTTCCATGTTTCAGGGCCCTAGTCACAGCCCCAGTCCTCAAGCCAGCAGCCCGTGGGCCTTCAGTCGCTGCCTTGTCCCCAGAGTGGCCTGTCATGATGCCGCATGCTTCATGCACCCTGGGGCTTCTTTCCCTCCTGGGAACCTTGCTGGCACCTGCTGACTGCTGGCGGTCCAGCCCATGGACCAGCCTCTGTCCTTGTCTCCTGGCTCCCCCCAAGCCCTGCATCTAGGGGACATCTCATCACTCAGACACGCTTCACAGGTCAGGAGGCATTGGGGCCCATTCTGGGAGGGGGATGTGCAGACCTCAGCATCCCATGCACGCAGTGAGTGGGGAACCATTCAGACACACCACAGAGCTGGGACTACGTCCCCCAGGGACACCTGGCTCTGCTCCCTCCGTGGAAGCCCCTGGTCAGATGTTAGTTGCAATAGGGACAGCCTTGGGGAAGGGGGACCCCTGGACCCCCTCCCCAAACAAACTCACCCCTTTGATTGGAACAAGGGACAATGCCTGGCCAGGTGAGGGCCTAGAGCCCGGAATTGGGGTGTGAGGAGCAGACTTGAGTGTCCTTCCCACAGGACCACCCTCCCCGCACCCACCCCCGCACACCACACGGAAGCCGTGCGCTCACATGTAGTAAAAAGACTTTATTATGAAGGCTTTGAAGTCAAAAAATAAAACTCTTGATACAATTTTTTTTAACCCTTAAATCAGCTCAGCAAATATATAATCAGTAATTTAGCTGTGTAAGATTAAAGGTCCATTACTTTATTTAAAATAAAATATATTTTTAGTTCTTAAAATTTTATTCCATAAAGTACATATTTCCCTATAAATTCCCTACATATACACGAGGTAAAAAGTAAAAAAAAAAAAAAAAAAAAAAAAAAAAAAAAAAAAAAAAAAAAAAAAAAAAAAAAAAAAAAAAAAAAAAAAAAAAAAAAACTTCAAAAATTTAAAAAGTGACAACAGAAACCACAGCAGGAAGGGAATTAAAAATTAAAAAAAAAAAAAAAAGAAGTTAGAAATTTCTGGTTGGGACGCCCCCCGGACCCCACCCCCCGCCCCCCTCGGCCATGAGTGGCCGCCGTACAAAAGGGTAAACGGTTAGCCCCAAAAAGGGAGTAAAAATGTCACCATCCTCCTCGCAGAAGTGCCTGTACAGTCTGAGGCTGGTGACAACAAACACTGTCAAATCAGAAAACGGCTACGTACAAAAAGAGCACACGAGAGTTGTAAAAATCCTGTTTGTTTTTTTGTTTTGTTTTGTTTTTGAAAGATCACCCTGGAGGTGGGGTGTCTTAAATAAAAGTATAAAAGTGCAAGCAGACCTTTTCTCTCTAGTTTATTTTAACCTGTCGACTCAATACTGTTATTTGTTAAGAACTGAGGGTCGCGGGCTCGCCGTCTCCACGCCTGGGACAGGAGTTAAAGCTCGTCTGTAAACACTGGCCCGGCGCCCCTCGCCCCCGGCCCGGCCCCCTCGCCCCCAGCCCCGGCCCGGTCCTCGCCCACCCCTGGCGCCCGCGGCTGGCCCTGGTGGCACCGGCCGGGGCCACGCTGGGGCCCACACTAGGAAAAGATATGAATGGCTTGGGTGGCCGGCGTGCGGCAGGCGGGGCACTCGGGCTCGCTCTTGCCGCAGATGCGGACGGCGCAGTCCATGCAGAAGAGGTTGTGGCCGCAGGGCACCAACGCGGCCATTACCTCGCCCTCAGCGCACACCACGCACTCCCGCGCCAGGGCCGGGGAGGCCACCGCCGCTGGGGGCCCTGGGGCCCCGGTGGCCGTCGAGGGCTTGCGGTTGCTCTCGGAGGCGCCGGAGTCCAGCGGGGAGCAGGAGGCTGCCGGGGCGCTGCCCGCGGAGAAGGCCGCGCCACCCGGGAAGGGCAGGGAGCCCTGCGGGGACCGCCAGGGCAGCGCGCCCACAGGGTCAGGGGCGCTACGGCGGGCCAGCGGGAGCTCCAGGCCCAGACCGCCCGGCTCGGGCAGCGTGGGCGAGTGGCGCGGGGTCCCGGTCCCGCTGCTGCGCCGGGCGCTGGCGGCCGGTGGCGCCGGGGCCCCGTTGACCGCTGAGCAGCCACTGAAGGCGGGCAGGGGCGCGGCCCGCTCAAAGGGGGCCCAGATGGTGGCCGCGGCGGGCACGGTCAGGTCCAGCGCCAGGAAATCAAAACTGAAGTCGCAGTCCTCAGGGGCGGCCGTCCCTGTGGGGGCACCGGGGCTGTCCCCACCGAAGGTGAAGCCCCCACTGCCGGCGCCACCATAGGGGCTGGCAGGGCCTGTGTCCTGCACTGGCGGCCCCCCACGGCTGCCCGCATAGAAGGCTTCGGGGGTACTGGGGGCGCCTAGGGCGCTGTCCCCGCGCAGGCCGGCCGTGGCCGTGGGGGGCCGCCGCCCTGGGTTGGGGGCCTTGGCCCAGAGGCTGGTGGCCGCGCCCAGCAGGTCCAGGCAGACGTCGGTGCCGTTGGCATGGAAGTCGCTGTCGGGGCCGGCGTCGGTGAAGGCGCCCGTGCGCAGCGTGATGTGCGCCTCGATCTCTTCGCGTGCGCGGTCCACGTTCTCGGGCATGCCCGTCACCGCAAACACTGGCTCCTTGTCGCGCCCAGGCGTCACGATGTACGTGTGCGTCCGCTGCTGGATGCGCTTGATCGTGGCGCCCTTGGGCCCCACCACCAGCCCCACCACGCGGTAGGGCACGCGCACCTGGATGGTGGTCTGTCCCGGCAGGTTGGGCGGGCCCTGCGCGGCGCCGGGCAGCCCCCCGGCCTTGCTGCGTGTGGCGCGGATCATGGAGAAGTGCTCGGCGGCCGACAGGATCTCGCGCTTGGCCATCTCCACGTCCTCCTTGCGGCCAGTCACAATGAACACCGGCTCCTCCCCCCGCACCGGCGTCTTGATGTACGTGTTCGTCTTGGCGCGCAGGGCCTTGATCTTGCAGCCTGCGGGGCAGGAGAGAGACACGGTGAGGGGGACCCCTGCCCAGCACGGGGGTCCACCTCGGAGCCCCCACTTCCCGGCCTTAGTGCCCGCCATGTCCTTCCTTCCCAGCCTCAGTTTCCCCTCTGGGCTGCTGGGGGTTGGCAAAAAAGCATCTCCCTAATTCACATCCACCTGGAACCTCAGAATGTGATCCTTGCAGCGTGAATGTTTCTCCCTGGCCCCAAATTCATATCCTGGAATCTAAGGTCCAGTGTGACAATATTAAGAGGTGAGGCCTTGGGGCAGGGATTACGTGGCAAAGGCTCCAGCCTCGTCATGGGATTAGCGCCCTTATAATAGAGGGTCCAGCGAGCTCCCTCGGCCCCCTCTGCCACAGCAGGACACACAGAAGGCACCACCTATGAGGTACAGGCCCTTGCCAGGCACCCAATGTGCTGGCACCTTGATCTTGGACCCGACAGCCTCCAGGAGCAGTCACCGTTGCTGTTTCTGAATGACCCAGTCTAGCCTAAGGTTGTTTCAGCAGCAGGAAGGCACTGAGACAATGATCCGATTTGGAAACAGGGTCTTCGCGGACATTAGTTACAATGAGGTCATCCTGGATAAGGGTGGCTCCTAAATCCAGTCTGATGGTGTCCTTAGAAGAGAGGACACACACAGGGACACCCACAGAGGAGGTGGCCGTGTGACAAGCAGAGACAGAGATTGCAGGGATGCGTCTACAAGCCAAGGAACACCAAGGACTGCCAGGAGCCAACACAAGCTGGCAGAGGCAGGAAGGACTGTCCCCTGGAGCCTTCAGAGGGAGCTCAGCCCTGCTGCCACCTCCATTTCCAACTTTTATCCTCCAGACCCGGGAGAGAATGAATTTCTCTTGTTTCAAGCCACCTGGTAGATCAGCCCCAGGGAACAAAACAGAGACCCTGTGACAGGAATTCCCTGTCCGGCAGGAGAGGCAGCTGAGGCTGGCACTGTGGAGACCACCCACGATTTTCTTCCCGCCAAACAACACTGCTGAGGCCACCAGGACCCCTGCCCAAGGGGAGCCAGCCTCAGGCCAGTGGCAGCCTCCTGGGCCTCCAAAGGCCCTAGGTGGTCCCTGAGGGGATGCTTTGGGGACACAGCACTGTGGCTTCACTGTTGCTGGCTGGACCGGGGGTCTGACCTTGTGGGGGGGTGGGGTCTTTTCGGGGTATGTGGGAGGGGGCTCTTCACCCATTGCCCAGATAGCCCTGCCTGTCTGAAGGCCAGGTGTGGCCTTCCCCAGGTCCCAGACATGCCCACCCCCACCCCACATAGCCCTTAGCTCTAGGGAGGCAGAGACAGAGGGACACAGTGATATTGTTTCAAGGCAATCAGAGGGTGGCATTGAGAGGGTAACAGTGTTGCTGACTCTCTAGCAGCAAAAGATACAAAATTAGTGGGACTAGCACATTTGAACACAAAGAACCAAAGAGAAGGTGCCTGGGCCAGGAATATGGAAGACATGGGTCCCAGGGGCCCAGCAGGGGGAACGAGGTGGGGGGACCCACCCTGAAGCAGACAGCAGCTCCCATGCCCCAGCCACACATGAACTTGCCGCCTGTAACACTCTCCTGCCCCCCACCACCCTCGGTTCCCTCCGTTCCTCCCCAGTACATCTCAGCTTGGTGTCCCCTCCTCCAGGAAGCCCACCCTGACTGGAGCAGGGGGAGGGCAGAACCAGCAGGAGATTCCCGACATGGGGTCCTCCCATCTGGACCTCTGAGGTGCCTGGCCAGGGGAGGGTCACACAGGGAGGGGGTGGCCCAACGTGGCCACAGCTGAGCTCACAGATTGTGGGTTACATAGAGTCTGGATGCGTGAAGAGACAAATCTGGGAGCTGCGGGTGGGTCAGGGCAGGAAGGGGCCTGGCAGCCTCCCCCAACCTGTCCCCATCCTGCCCCGTCCTACAGCTAAGGGGCCTTAAGGAGAGAACCTGAGTCCAGGTCACCGACTGTGCCCAGCTGAGACCAAACCCAAGAGGTGACAGGGGGTGGAGCTGGGCCGTGAAGTTGGGGCTCTAGGAGTGACCCCAGCCACACCCTGTCCCAGTGGGGAGGACTCAGCCAGGCCAGAGTGACAAGAACCCCGGGGGGACCCTGACCCTGGAGGTGGCTGATATTAGGTGGGTGCGGCTGAAATGCAGATTTCTGGGCCCTGCCCTGACAATTCCAACTCAGAGAGCCGGTGTGCCTGGGAATCGAGTGACTGCCCCAGAGGCAGGGGGCTGACTTCCCCCAAATCCACTCCCAGCCCAACACAGCCAAATCCTCCTTTCCACGGGCAGGGGACACAGCCCATATCAGGTGGCGTCACTGATCTGACCCCCTCTAGGGTCCTGGCTGCTGGTGACCTGCAGCTACAGACTTATCAACAAATCCACAATGCTGGGAGTGGGAGCAGAGGCCGCTGGCCTGGGCCCGGGCTAGACGGCTGGTCGGGTTTAACACGGCCACCAGGTGGCCATGTACCCGGGGGAGTGGCTGAGGGAACAGCAGGGGCAGAGTTCCAGGGGCAGGATAGGGCTGGGACAAGTCCCCATCTCTAAAACTCAGTCCAACACACGGCGCCTGACCAAGCAGCAGGCACAGGACGGACAGTGCCGGACCCTGAGCCAGTCCTGGCTGGGTGGTCTGTCGGGGGAGGAGAGAAGCTGGCTCCACTGTCAAACAGGGACATCAAACCCCCCCACCCAGGGAGCGTCTACACCTGCTAACGGATAAAAGAACCAACGCATATCCCCGCAACACCCCACACTGTCCCCAGCCACCAGAGAAGCACCCGAGGCTGGTGGGGGTGGGAGAGAGAGAACAGTGGGCTTCAGGGGGCTCCCCCAACCAAGGGAGGCTGTCTGAGGCCTCTGTCCTCAGCCTGTGACAACAGCAGAGAGGGAGGGAGCCCTGGGTGGCTTCCAGGCCCGGCCCTGACTGCGGCATCATTCATTCACCTGCTGGTTCCTGAACACCCACTGTGCGACAAGCCCCGTGCAAGGTACCAGGGACTCAACCGTGACCAACAAGCACCTGGCCTGGGTCCTGCCCGTGAGAATTTGCAGGATGTGCCCAGCATAAGGAGGGGCTGAGGGTGGGTTTCAGAAGGAGCTGAGCCTGGGGTCCCCCAGGTGACCTTTACTGACTGGCAGGAGGGAGACGCCCACACGTGTCCTCTCAGAACCTCCACTTTGCCCTCAGCCTTGGAGCTTTGGCAGGTGGGACGCTCTTTGCTGACCCACCCCTGCCCCAACGATGCAGGAAGAGTAGGAGAAACTAGGGTTTGAACCCCAGCCCCTGCCCTCTCCTGTGACCCCAGAAGCTACAGGACTTTCTCCGGAGCACACCTGGGGGCCCAGTGACATGCGGCAGGTTAAGTCTGGCCACAGGCTCAGCACCGAGTAGGTGTTTAATAAAGTCGCAGCAAATGAATGAGTTGGATCCTTTAGCAGATGGGAAAATGCCTCCCGTCTGGGCCTCCATAGCTTCAGGGAACAGAGAGAGCTCACAGCGGGCGTGGATGACAATGGTGTGCCCAGAAAGCACCCAGACCCATTCTAGGGTTGAGAAAACTGAGGCTTGGAGAACAGCACATGGGGCTCAGGGAAAGGGCTGGCACCAGGTCTGTGTGACTCCGGTCTGGTGGTGGAGGCCAGGCAGGTGTACCCCTTCGGCCCTCTGGGAAAGGGGGTGGCCTTGAACCTTGGGTTTGACAGAAAAGCAGGAACCCCCAGGGTAGAGAGTAGGGTGAGTGACCAGAGGGAGGGAGGGGTCAGAGCTGGGGCACAAAGGATATTGAAGTGTGTGCTTGAGAAGAAGTGGGTGGGTGGCAGAAGCTGGGAGCCACAGACGGTTTTAGAGCTAGGGGAGATGCAAGGAGCACTGAGGCTGCCGACCTGCCCTAGAATTCACGGCACATCCCTGGCACCCCATAGGCTACTTCTGGGGTGGCAACTGTGTGCAACCCGGAGCTGGACAAGAACCCTTGCAACCACCCGAAGGGAGGTGCTGTCTCTACATCACAGAGAGAAGCTGTCATCTGCCCATGGCCACGAGGCCACTCCAACCTGCAGGGTGAGCGCTCAGGGCCCACTATAGACCCCCCCACGCACACACACTGCCTGCCTTGCTGACTGCCACCATCGGGAGCCCAGCCTGACACCCGTTAACTGGGTACTGAACGCACTTCCAGGAGGTCAGGGCTGAGCCTGGCGCCCCAGGGGTTTCAGTGCTCCATGACCCTGCCAAGAAATGCTCAGCCTGAGGCCACAGGTCCCCATGCCCTCGGCCCGACTCCTATACAACAGCCTCTCAAAGGACCTCCAGGTGCCAGGACACACGCATTCATGCAGAACACACGGTGCATCAGCCTGGTGACTTTGGGCAATCAGCCACGAGGCTGCAGTTCAGGACCAGCTGCCTGGGGGGTGGGGGTTGCGGGAGCAGCAGGATTGCAGAGGGGAGCTGTATGGCCCGGTCTCCCTGGGGGGCAGCCAGCGGGCTCAGAGAACTGCCTGTCCCTCTCCCTGATTGCCACGGGCATGATGCCCCACCCTCTGTGTGTCCCCACATGAGCTGGGCAAATGAATGACCAAGAGACAGAGCGCTTGCCGGCCAAACTGCCCCACCCACCCTGAACTAGGGAAGGGATTCGGGGAGGGCATCCCTGGGGTCCTCTGCTTTCCGCAAGGGTGACAGATGACCTTGCAATTCAAGCCCCCCACACCCTTCTCTGGCTCCTGCTACTGAGAAGAGCCCAGAGGCTGGCCGGGGCCTCAATGCCCTGCAGCCACACCTCAAGCCCCGCCCAGGCCCCACCCAAAGTTCTAGAACCTAGCTGGTCACAGGCGGTCAGCAGGGAGCCAGGGTGGGGAGGAGCAGGTGGAAAGGCAGGAGAAAGTTGAGGCCTGGCCGGTGGGCAGGCAGCTAACAGGGTGGTGGGTGTGTGCTGGGCTGGGCACTGCCCACCAGCCGCCTGCCCGCCCCGCAGCTCGAGGGCCAATGAGCAGCGGCCGGCCTGATGTCACCCTGCAAATCTCAGCCTAGCTCTCTAACAAAGAGAACAATGGGGCGGCCACAGGGACGCCCTGACAATGCCCCTTCTGGACCCTCACACCCTGGGCTTGACGCCCCTGGCCTGCCAAGGAGGGCTGCCAGGCTGTACCCCACAAGTTGCTTTGATAGCCGGTCCTCCCACAAGCCCCCAGTCCTGACTCAGGCATGAGAGTGGGGTGGGGGTCTTTTCCCACCGGGTCCTGCCCCCACCCCAGTCAGGGGCCCCATGCTGGGGAGTTGAGATGGACCCTCTTTGTGCAGTCACACTTCCCTCCCGATCATGCAGGCGGCCCCCCCAAGCCACCCCCTAATCTGAGCTTGCCCCGCCCCGTGCTTGTTTTGGGTGTGGAGCGCCCACCGCCCAAACCAGACCCCTGGTCCCTAGCGCCCCTCTCCGGGATGCCCCTGCGGCGCGAGGCCCTGGGCAGCGGCGCACACCCGCTGCCGGAGGCGGCGCAGACAAAGGCAGCGGCCAGGCCAGAGCGCCGAGGGGAGGAGCGCTGGCTGCGCCCAACTTTCTCCCGTGGCGGCTGCAGGACAAAGGCGCACAGGCGGCCTCCGGGGCCCGAGCCCGCGGGGCGTGTCTGGGCCCCGGCGTTCGGTCGCGGCCTGGGCGGGAGCGACCCCCTCCCCGGGGCGGGCGGCGCGGGGACCCCCGGGCGGCGTCCCCGACGGCGGCCACTCACCCTGGCGACCCACGATCTCGGCGACATGCTCCGAGCTGGGCACGGGCACGCACTCGGTCATGTTCACGCTCTTCTTGCGGCTACCGATCACGCTCATCTGCTCCGCCAGCAGCGTCGGGGGGCCCAGGGCCGCGGGGTGGGGCGCGAAGCCCGCGAACACGTCGGGTGGCGACGGCCGGGGCGGCGGCGGCGGGGGGCTCACGTCGGGGTCCAGCAGCGACAGCGGGCTAGGGACCACGGCCACCGCGGGCGCCACGGCCAGGGGCGCGCCGACCTCGGGCCCGTCGGGGGGCGCAGGCTCAGCCGCCGCCCCGCCGTCCGCGCCCCCCGCCGCCGCACCGTCCCCGCCGCCCGCGGCTGCCCCCTCCTCGTCCGTGTCGCCCGCGCCCCCCAGCCCCAGCGCGGACAGCTGGTCCAGCGCCAGGCGCAGCGCGGCGGCCGCGTCGTCGGGCTCAGGCGGCGGCCGAGGCGCGGGCGCGGCCTCCTCGGAGCCCTCGGGCGGGGGCGGTGGCGGGGCAGGGGGCGCGGGGCTGGGGTCCCGGCCGGCCGCCGCCTCCGGCCCGCCGCCGCCCCCGCTCCCGCCGCCGTCGGGCTGGCCGAGGGAGCTGGGCATGGCCGGCGCTAGCGCTCGGGCCCGCGCTCCCGCCCCGCGGCCGCCGGCCGCCCGCGCCGCCGCCGCCGCCCGCGCCGCCCTCCGCCTCTACGAGCTCGGCCGCCGGCCGCCGGCATCCAGCGGCGGGGGCGGGCGCGGCGGAAGGGGCGCGGGGCGGCGGCGGGCGGCTGCTCGGGGCCGGGCCGGGCCGGGCCGGGCGGCGGCGGCGGAGACTCTGGCTGCTGTTCGGCGACGGCTGCGGCGGCTCCTGGGCGGCCGAGGCAGCGGCGGCGCGGCGGCGGCGCGGGACGCTCTTTCCCTCCCGCCGCCCGCCTCCTGCGGCCCCGCCCCGGCCCGGCCCCGGCCCCGCCCCCGTGACGTCAGGCCGCAGCCCAACAATGGGCGGCCGGCAGCGCGCACGCGCGGGGCGAGCAGGGCGGGGCCGCGGGCGATCGCGTGGCCCGGGTCCCGCTCCGCCCCCAGTACCCCGGCGGGGATCGCTGCGTTCGCACGTGGGCGCAGCCGCAGGTAGGTGCCGCCGGGACACTGAGCCGGGGTCCTCCCCCAGCCCGTGCGCGCCCAGGCCCGGGGTCCCTCTCCCCGAGTTCCTCTGGCGCTCCTGCCCGGCTTAAGTCAGGCTTTTGCCCTGCCTCCCCCAGCCAGGGACCCCCTACGTCCGAGCACCAAAGCGTGGGGTCCCTCTCCAAGACCCCTTAGAGATCGAGGCGGGCTTCGGAATCAGGGCCCCCTCCCCGATCCACGATCCCCCCACCCCATGCGTGCTCAGAGCCTGGGGTTCCTCTCCGATTCCCGTTAGAGATCGGGGCGGGGCCCCCCGGGCCCTCTCCCACCTTCCCTGAGCCGGGGACCCCCGGGCCCGTGCACAAAGGCGTGGGGTCCCTCTCCCTGAGTCCCGAGTGCCTTTCGAAGGTCCCGCCGGGCTTTAAAGTCAGGCCCCCCGCCCGGTCCCTACTCTGTGCCAGGGACAACCCTCGCGTCGTCCCTCTCCTCGGCCCCCTGGGGATCAGAGCTGGGCAGGCCACAGACAAGTCAGAGATTTCCCACTGAGGGACCTTCCCTGCTTGGCAGGTTCCCCCAGCCAGGATCCTCCGGCGTGGGGACCCACTCTCTTCTGGGGGCCCCGCCTCCTGTCCTTCCAGTCCCTCCGCCATAGCTGCCCCTGCTCAACATCGTTACTTTTTTTTTTTTTTTTTTTTTGAGACAGAGTCTCACTCTGTTGCCTGGGGCGAGTGCCGTGGCGTCAGCCTAGCTCACAGCAACCTCAAACTCCTGGGCTCGAGCAATCCTACTATCTCAGCCTCCCGAGTAGCTGGGACTACAGGCATGCGCCACCATGCCTGGCTAATTTTTTTTTTTCTATATATATTTTTAGCTG
>RJWJ010000729.1:0-176752 GCA_004363605.1 Indri indri
GTGCTTTATTGAGGCTCCTTACAACTTACATTATGCGGAAGACTCCGAAAGCGGAAGGGTGCAGGCTTATATAGGTTGGGCTACGCAAGGCAATGAGTCAGCAACGAGCATGCGCACTGGCTTGTTTACCCGCACCGGAGAGGGGCGTACCCCAGGATGTGGGCGCCATCTTGTAATGGCGGTGCAGGCTTCCCACACCCATGGGCTCCTTCCAGCTTTACTTCACTACAGTGCGCTTGCAGGGAAGGATTTGGTCTCATCGATTTCAATTAAGATACCTCCAAGCCACTACTCTTCTGCTATTTATATTTTATGCTATATTTCTTACTATGAATAAGCCTTGCTTCTCAAGTAAAGAGAATTTTGAGGAGTACATGGAGAAGATGAGGTTTTAAATTGGAGCTGTGTTTCTTTAGTCTCTTCCCCCGAATTCTACCACGTAGATGTACGTTGCTTTCGCCAGCTCATCTCTAACTCAGACATCCTGAGGTACCAACTAAGCCAGGATTTATCACAGACAGGCAGTCAGCAGGAAGAGCTGCTTTTCTCTGAAAGTAGCATAAGAATAGTTCTTAGAACCCTGAGGTCATTTGGTTTCCTCAGCGAGAAGAAAGGGGATGTTTCTGCGTTAACTAGAAGGCTTGATTATTGTGGATAATGTTACTAAAACATTCATGTACAAGTTTTTGAAATACCCTTCCTTCCTTGTGGATCATTTAACTTTTCCTGGAAGAACAGAGGATGGAAACTTTCACTGTATTCATGCACTAAAAATGCACATGTTAAGAACCTATCAAATTTTTTAAAAAGGCTTGAAAGGTAGGATAATGATTTCAGCAAACAGAACGTTTACGTGTTCTGTTGTGAAACAATGTGTTCCCATTTGGGGGAAAAGCGGCAGAAAATATAGTCACCATAATGAGAGAGGCTCCCCCAAATCTACCCACCCGCCTCCTATTTCTGCCCCAGTCAGTCTTGAACACCCAGCCTGCTGCACGGACGTCACCACTCTCCCCACCATGCCAGCCCCTCTGAGCTGGAGACGAGGAGGCCAGCGCCGGGGTAAGGAAGGAGGAGAGGGAGTGCAGAGGCTTCCTTTGGCTTATAAAGAAAAATATCATAATAGATATTATTGTAAAAAACCAGAAAGTAGTAGGATGCGTTCCATACCATTCTTGTCCTTCTTCCTCAAAGCCATTTCAACTTTCAAGGACGTTCTGTTTGTTAGTGGGACTGTGAGAAATGCATGGCAGACCTTCTGGTTAGTAGGTAGGAGGGATAGGAGGTGTTTAGTAATACAATAATAGGCTAACTATGCTTTATTGAGCACTTAGTATGTTCTCAGTAAACACATCTCCTTTCATTCACAACTAGCCAGTGAGAGAGGTGGAGCCCCCATGGGAGTTAGAAGCAAGGGATGTGGAGTCAGCCTGCCTGGGTTCGAATCCTGGTTGTGCCATGTACCTGCTGCATGGCCTTGGGATAGTTACTTGACATCTCCATGAATCAGAACTGAGATAATAATAGCATCATACACCTGTGTGGGGGATTCCCAAGACCACCCCCAGGTTCAGTGACTCACTAGCAAGACCACAAGATTCAGCGCATAGTCATACCCACAGCAGCTAAGCCCTATTACATCAAAACCAGCAAAGGGCAAAGCACGTGGAGGAAACTGGGCAGGCGCTATCAAAGGTCCTCTCCCAGTGCAGTCACACGGGACACACTTCGATCCTTCAGCATTGAGTTGCGACAGGTGTGAAATATTGTCTCCCAGGGAAGCTCATCAGAGTCTCAGTGCCAGAGTTTTGATTGCGAGCTAGTAACTTAGGTACCCTTTGTCTGGCATGTACCAAAATCCCGGACTCTTGGAAAAAATCAGCCATTTAGCATAAACCCCACTGTTTGCAGGGTTAAGGCACGGTGAGCCACTCTTATCACGGAAGGGTGGGAATCCTTCCCAAGTTCCCAGACGCCAGCCAAGGGTCAACCTTGCAAGCAGGACTGAGACAGAAGTCTCATGCCTGCTATGTGCTCTTTTCTGCACACTAACTCATTTGATTGTTGTGCGATTAGATGAAATGATATATATCCATTTGCTTACAGCAGTGCCTAACACGTGGGAAACCCTAAACATTCTTTTAGCCATTACTATTAAGTGAGGAAAAAAATACCGAGGTTTAGAATTACTACAGAGCCACGATTAGCCCAAATGCAATCTGAGTTCATATCTGCCTGACTAAAAAACATTCATGCATTTATTCACTTCACTCTAGCCTAAGCAAAATAGTATCCTTCTCCAAACCACGACTGGAGAATGAAGATGGTGGGTCCCTCCCTTCTCAGGTTCCCAGCAGATGGAGCCTCTAAGTTTAGCTGACAGAGCTAAGAGCCTCCTTCCTGTCTGCAGAAGCCTCATCAGTTAACTTTACTCTTAGACTGTATTCGTGGTCTAGTACTTTAATGCCCCAGGTGAACCTATTTTGGGATTTCCTCCTACTCCATCAGGCATGCTTTGTTGATGGCCTTCACTTTTCAGGATATGAATCCAGAATGCATAAGAATTTTCTTTCACAAGAGCTAGTTGGCGAATCTGCACGTGATCATTGAAACACCCAATTATAAATCATTCTTAGCCTTAAAGAATTTCTGATGAAAAGCTGTGTCCTACACACCCCTCCCAAATGCCAACCAGTTAATCACGGGATGACCTCTATCTCATCTTTCACCAGGTTTTCGGGTCTTTAGTTATGTCGATGGGCAGTAGAACATCCACATGCTAGCTGTGAATGCACTCCAGGAAACTACAGAGCTAGTCAGACAGTTGCGCCACAGAAATCTCTGCATTGAAATGGAGTCAGTAAGAGGGCTCTTTTACTTTAAAAAAAAAGGGGGGGGGGATTTAGAAATAGGGGCAGAGCTAGAAGAATCATTTGAATTTTAAATTAATAAAAAAAACACATCAGCAATGGAGATTGCCATAGAGTCATAGAGCAGGATGGAACAAAGAGTCTTAGAGCAATAGTTTATTTCAGCCTTGGCATTGTTAACTGTTATACATGTCTTTTCCAATAAATGAAGATTTTGTAACTTCTTAGTCATTTCTATCCCCATAGAGCCTAGCATAGAATTCACACATGGTCAATGTTTATCAAAGGTCTGTTCCATTAACACTCAAATCCTAATGCATTTCCATTCAGTAAATGAGATTCATCTTTGGGTTTGGTGGTTCAGGACATGTCCCAAGAGAGTAGGTGGCTATTTCCTAGATGACTACAGTCAGCCTAGTGCCAGATTTTGACACCCACACAAATATTTCCCTCTGGTGAGAAAAGCAAGTAAGAGAAGGGAGCTATAATGAAAGAATCGTGTGACTGGGGTGGTTCGATATAATTAGAAGAATAGATAACGGCATCCAAAAAAAATTAAGATGTGAAGCTCATGGCATATGGGGATCAAAGTGCTCATCGTAGCTCTGGTTGCTAGTAGCTGGGCCCAAGGATGCTACCTAATGGCTTAAGGCATGCAAAGGAGAAGCAAGAGGGAGAACACACAGAGCAGAGGGAGAGGAAACAAGAGAGACGAAAATGGAACAATGTCAGTGTCTTAATTAGTTTGGGCTGCTGCAACAAAGTACTGTAGACTGGGTGACTTGGAAACAACAGAAATCTATTTCTCACAGTTCTGGAGGCTGGAATTCTGAGATCAGAGTGTTTGATGACAGCCCTCTTCAGGGTTGCAAACTGCTGCCTTCTTGTATCCTCAAAAGGAAGAAAAAGAGCTGGAGAGCTCTCTGGGGTCTCTTTTATAAGGGCACTAAATGTAGTCATGAGGCTCCACCCTCATGAGCTAATCACCTCCCAAAGGCCCCACTTCTAATGCCATCATGGGAGGGCGATAGGGATTTTAACACATGAATTTGGGAGGGATACAAACATTCAGTTCATTGCAACCAGCATAGCACAACTCGCTAAGACTTTTCCCCCGCTGTGTAATCTCCCAAATATTCCTTGGATATCTTTGCCTCCACCTTTGCTCAGACTAATTTCTCCTTCCTATTCATGTGCCAGTTTAGCTCACATAACCCCCCTTCTTGAAAATCCCCAGCCCATCCCAGCATCCAGTGCTTTCTCCCTCCTTTGAACTCCTATATCTTCCATTGTACTGTTGGATATTTCTCCTTAGGGTCACAATTAGATCATACATATATGTTGTGTATACTCCTAAGTTTCTCAAACAAAACTGACGTGGTTTTTGTTCTCACCCCAGCTACAAGCATTTCTGAACCCATCTACTATGAATGGGGTACAAAGAGAGTACTATCTGGAGTTTGGCCAGACTTCTACCGGGGGTCCCACCCCTTCAGCTCTGACCCCCTGGCACTGCTGTCTGAGCACGCAAGTTTCCTTTAGCAAAACCCAAAACTAGGTTTGCCAAAAGTTGTTGTCTTATATTTCTTATTTCTGGAGACCATGCCTCTACTATTTCATTGCTTAAATAAAGCTTGAGTACCCCAAAAGTAAATGGCAGAAAAAAGTACCGCACATGCATACACATGCAGAGTACATGTGCGCATACACTCATGCACACAAACGAGCTGATGTATGTTTTAGTTTGGCCTACCTCTAGAGCCTGAGTGGGAAGCTCTATGTACCCTTTCTGTTGTTTCTGTTCTATTGCTCTGCTCTTGTGATGATATGGCGGCTTCTTGAAAGCTGCATGCAGGCAGGGAGTGAGCGGAACCCTTCCCTGGATAGACAGTGACCACACAATTCTTACTTGTGAAGGTTATTTCATTTTCTCCTCTTCCCTGTGACACTCCTTAAATTCCTAGCAGACTCTTAATCACGGTCTCCTTTGGTGGTTATCTTGCCAATCTGTGATGCCCTTTGTATTTCGACCCTTTCCTCAGGTGCCATGCCCTCTTCACCCTGAGATGGCCGCTTTCTTTTGTTCAATTTCTCTTTAATCCATCCATACTTTCCCTTTTGAGTGGCACTGACCTTGTTTCAATAGCACTGCCATGGAACCACAGAATTAGGAGGTGGACAGGACTATTGCCTCCCTGCTCTGGCGCACCAGCGACCGAAGCCTGCAGAGAACTCCACCACAGGTGGGCAGCTATGAATTCCACGCTGTCCTCTGTTCGTAGAACAACATCCTCCTATCATGACACAGACAGGAATTTCTGAAGATTATTTGATAAGGCCTTATTTGTTTTTGACCCAACAGTCAACCACAGTATTCCAAGATGTGGTTTGTCCCTCAACGGCATGAAATGAGTCTCCAGGAACTTGGCCACAAAATGGTGTAGCAACAGGCCAAGCTGCCTTAACCAGAGAGCATCTTCATGACAAAGACAGTGTTTCGTGGACTGGATGCCAACCTTATATGATGGGTCTCCTTGAAGTTCAAGGTTAACAACATGTGGCAGTTTGGGATATTAGCAAAGAGACACATTTTCGACTCTGCCTCATAATGGCTGAAGGGGCTCTTGAGGAACTGCCGGAATGACTTCCAGCCATCAACAGGGAGGAGGATGTGTGGAAGGACGTGGGGCAAAGGTAAAGTTTATACAAAAAATGAGAGGAGTTTACAGATCACTTTGAAGTGACCCGTCTGCAGTTATCTCTATTAATGCAAAGTTGCCAAAAATGAACTCGTGAAATACGGACAGGTGGGCACTTGTTCTCTAAAGCCAGTTTGGTATGTCTTCATGATGCCAGAAGCTTCCTTGGTCCTCTTTCTCAGAGACATCCACACACAGCAGATGACCCCTGCAGACTCCTGGGCAAAGTCCCACTTGCTTCTGGATTCTTTCAAGTGTCAACAGGAAGGCTCTTCAACAATTTCCTAACGCAGAGATACATAGGCATCCTCCCCTGATATCCTTGCAGCCCCAACCCAGTGAAATCCTTTCTCACTTGCTCTCTGTAACTCATCTGGCCTTTGGATTCTTGGGGGCATGGTGGGAACTTTCCATTCTCTCTGAGCTTTTCAGACTTAATATGTCTCTTAGAAAATATTTGTTCTTGGCCTACCATTAGAAAGATGAATTTTAAGGATTGCCTACTTTCCCCCCAATAGCGACAATACACGTAGTTAAGCCACAGTAAACCTGCCTTTCTCATTCTCTGTGGCCTGCGATGGTGTGACCTTGGCCTCTCTCAGTATTTGAACTTCTTCAGTCTTTATGAATGGTAGGAGTTGTTTTAAATCTCTCCTTGCAACATGCCTTCCCTGTCATCACACAATCTTTCACATACAGCTTACTGCACACATTTTGCAAAATGGAAAGATAATGTCCTGATTCCAAGTCAAGAAGCAATTATTAAGAACAATATGCAGGTCACTTTTCCTCCCTCCTCTAACCACCCTGCCCACACTACCCACCACACTTCTGAAAGCCCACAGAGCTACCCACAAGGAAAAAACCCAGTCTACTTCTGGAGTGACTTTACTCTCCAAATGGCTTCTAGGGGGAAACCTTTTTAAACACTCAATTTTGTTTATTATGTAACACAATTTTCCTGTCAGCCAGGTTCAGAGGTGTTTCCTGAAACAAAAATGTCGTTAGCATAACACCAAAAAGATTCTGGAACTTTCTAGGGCACACATGGAAGGCCTCCCAGACCTGCCTGCACTAGAGAGCGGTTCTGCACTGGCAGGCGTTTCTACCACTTAATGACGTGAAAAGAAAGGCACTGCTCCTGAAGCGCTGCTGTTATGGAATAGCAGAGCGCCTGCTGCCCTAGCTGTTGAACAGTCACCTCTGGGGGCGGGACCCACAGTGGCTGCCTGGGCAGAAAGGCGGAAAAGGCTGCTTTTGGTCATTGCCGGAGACTTATCGCCATTCAGTAAGGTTGATCTTGTAGGACTGATTTAGAAGAGATTATTTCTCCCTAAGTGTGGGTTCTGGTCCGAACCAAACCTTTCCAGGGAGGAGCTGGAAACATCCTCTGCTTCCCTCCTGTTTGAGTGCACATCTTGTTTTCTTCCGGTAATAAGTACCAACTGATCCACTTGTCTGCATTATTGTCGCAGAAGCGGGAGTCTGAAATAAAGAGAAGGAATCTCTTTTTAAATTCTCTTATTATTATTTGTGTTTATTTTCTGGGTGCCGCTTTGATTCCAAGTAGTTACATAAAAGTCGCAAAGCCACTTAAACATCATCTGAATGTTCCTCCAGAACTTGGACTGGACTCTCCCTATTTAGTGGCTAATAATGGTCAGTGGCTTTCTCTTCCTTTGTGACTT
The DNA here is from genome assembly GCA_004363605.1 of Indri indri. Taxonomy (NCBI): domain Eukaryota; kingdom Metazoa; phylum Chordata; class Mammalia; order Primates; family Indriidae; genus Indri; species Indri indri. The sequence continues at coordinate 7,258 of RJWJ010000729.1, forward strand.
TATTTGGGGTGTGCCCGGCCTTGAGGTCTGGGCTGAGGCCATGAGAAGGTCTCTGTAGGCCAAGAAACATTTCTCAGGCTAACGAATTTAGGTGGGAAGCCAGTGCTCAGCTGCCTGGAGCCATTCCAGCACCCACGGGGAACAAGGACAAGCCAAGGGACGGGGGTGATGGGGCGAGTACAGCCTCCAGAGGGATAATGACAAGTTTACCCACAGGAGTGAAGAGTTAGAGCAACCAGAATATGCCTGTGTAATGTCTCAGCAAATCAATTAAAAAACTTACATGTGACAACAAGCTAAAGAAAGCCAGGAAGGAATCAGTGGGTGAAAAGGAAATCTGGCAGCCTTAGAAAGCAACAAAGCAGCAACATGGAGTCTTTATGAGCCCAGTGGGCTTGGCTGGAGGCCCCAGGGCAGACGGCGCAGTTGCTTCATTGTATTCAACAAAAAGTCCCTAAAGCCGAGAGCAGGAAATCCTGTTGTTCCCACCCATGTCCTCAGCTAAGGTCCCATGAGATAATGCTCCTTAGATACAAGCGGAAACCTTTCTTGCATGCTAAGGGTGTAGGTCACAATATTCTTTAGAAAGTTGGTTGAAAGGTCACATCATTAAGGCCAATAAAACATTTATCCACACATGTATTCGTCAGTAATTTACTGAGTGCTGTACCAGGGGGAGTGGAAAGGGGGGTGTTATAATGACGACAAGGATTAAAGAGACCAGACAAGACACTCAAGTGACTTTATGGACTAAAATGATGCTAGTGAGGGTAGCAGACGCCCACCTGGGACATTTAAAAATGCGAATTCCCACCCTACACAGAAGCCCGGGGCTGGGGCCCAGTGTCTGTGTTTCAACAAGTCCTCCTGACGCGTGGAAAGTTTGAGATGTACAGGAACACGGTGTGTGGAACAATGATCTGTCTTGGCCATTTGTGAGGTGTGTGGAAAGTAATATATTATTAATGACAGTTAACATACCAACATTTGTGAATAATTTATATGGATGTCACCTGCAAAGATTTTTTAAAAGACAGATCCCCGGCTCCAACCAATTCCGGCGGAGTCAAAATCTCCAGGTGTGGTACCCAGGAATGTGGGTATATAATTTTAAAGCTCCCTGGGTGACTCTTAGGATCAGCCTGGTGTGGGAACCACTGGTCTGTAAGAGCCATTTGTCCCATAATAAAGAAAAGAAATCATGGGATTCTAGAGGGAGGTCCCTCAGCGAGCAGGTTTCCCCAGCCCCATCAAATCTCAGGCAGACTTTGAGTTTTTAAATAGATAAAAAGAGAAACTCCTCCAACTGCAGCAGAAATGGAGGTTGCTCGATATCCCTTTTCTGCGGGGGTCATCGGGGCCCTTTATAAAAACGTATAGCTCCCCAAAACATTGTTTGAAAACCACTGGTAGTTCCACACTGCCCTCCCCTGCCATACACCCCATTCACTGATAGAGAAACTGAGGTTCAGAAAAGTATTAATACAGTGACCTGACCCAGCTCGAAAAACATGTGACTGACCGTCCAGGTTTGCCCAAGACTAAGGGATGTTGGGCATGGGACATTCAGTTTCAAAACAGGGACAATCCCAAACAAATCAGGATGAGTTGGTCACCCTAGGTCAGAGCCTGCACTAAACCCACAGGTCCTGCCTTTGGGGTGGTTTGTTATCATTGGTGGTGGTGGTGTCGTCATTGTTACGCCATGTCACTGTAAGAATTTGGGTTGCTGTTGTTTTCTTTTAAAAGCTTGTTTTTAATCCCTCATTCCAGAAGGACTTAAAGGAGTAATACCATCATGTTGTGTTTTCAAAATACTCTAAGTACTCTAAAACACTCTTAACTCTTCCTGTGTTCATGTCTTCACTATCTTACAAGTGTTCAGCTCCAACCTGCCATGTGCATACAGAGAGTATCTTTTCTCTGGCTTTTATATATTTTTGTGGTGTTTGCTGTGGTATCTACTGTACCTTACCAAAATCTGTACATTAGTCAGAACTCTTTAGGTTGCCAGTAAAAGAGCCTGACTTCCACTGGCTTAAGAAAACAAATGATGGAGCGTATCGGCTCCTGCAGCAGAAAAGAGCTTTGGGCACAGCTGGACACAGGGCTCCATCTCGTTAGGACCTGCTCTTTCCCTCCGTCAACTTTCTCAGGTCGGCTCTTCCAACATGGTAGCAAGATGGGCGTCAGCAGCTCCACACCCCATGTCCCCTCAGTAACCCAGCTGACTGCCTCTCATCCCCAATAGCTGTTGTAAAAGTCCCAACTCTCTTTGGACTGACTCGTGCTGTGACCCATCCCTAAAGCAATACGGCTGCCTGGACAGTGGAATACCCTGATCTGAGTGCTGCGCCTACCCCTAGCACCAGGGACTAAGAATAGAGAAACACGAGTCCCCCCCAGAAAAGTCAGGATATGCTCCCAGAAGTGGGGAAGGAAAAGATGCTGGGGGTGGTGGGAGCAGCAGATGTCCACTGTACTCTTAAACTAAGCCAAACCCAGTTCTGGAGAGCTGAGCACCCTGCCAACAGTGTGTAGCCAGAGTCTTCCTCCATCCCCAACCAGCTGAAATCCAGGGACTCTTTCACCCCAAAACACTAGGCTGCATGACTCCAAGGCCATCATTGTTGGTTCTGATTTTTAAGATGTGCACAACATTTCCTGAAGTTCACAGCAGCCCCGGAACTAACAAGACTGTCAGAAAAATGGCAAGCCCTTTGTGGGAGCTCCCAAATGTGGAGCTCCTGAAAGTTGGGGGCTGGTGACTCACGTCCCTTGTGCTTTGGTTGGCCCCACGTTTTCCAGCTGGGTCTGTGACGTGTGACTCAATATTTTCTTCACTGTGTCCCATAGAAAAAGAATAAATAGCCCTGAAGCTCTTTCTTTTTCTTCCTGCCTCTCTTCCTGTAATTCATGCTTGGGCCAACTCGGCTTTGTTCAAACCACGGCGCGTCGGGCTGCCCGGCAAGTTCTGACACAGCTGCTTGCTTTTATTCTTTTAGTCCTCTGTTAAGCCAGGGGTAAAGTTATACCTTGTGGCTAATTTTTAGCCGGTAAACCTTATCGCTTGTTAAAGCTGAAATCTTAGATTATATCAGCATGAAAATGCCAGCTCCCCAGAGACACGTGAATTACGGCCCCAAGTTACTCTTCCCACCCTGACATTCATTTAAGGCCTTTTCAACTTTTACAAGGTACTTTCTCTCAAAACACCACCATTAGCAAGGAGGTGTTTTGAGTCTTTTTAAGCAGTTTTCTTGTCTTCTTGATCACGCTGCCCCTATCCCATCCAACCCATTTTATGTTATATATAATCCCACGATATATCCCTAAGTGCAGGAGCCACTAGTCCATTTTTTAAATGGGCTTTAGGAAGGTTTATTTTACAAATTAATAAATCTTTCTGTCACGTGGACTCTAACTAGCAATGGGGCCAGTGTGTTAGTTGCCTAAGGCTGCCGAAACAAAGTACCACACACTAGGTGGTTTAAAATGACAGAAATGTATTATCTCACAGTCCTGGAGACCAGAGTCTGAAATCGAGGTGCTGGCAGGGCCCTGCTCTCTCTGAAGCTTCTGGGGAGGATGCTTCCTTGCTGCTGCTGGTGGCCCCAAGTGTCCTTGGCTCGTGGCAGCATCACTCCAGTCTCTACCTCCCCCTTCATGTGGCATCTTCCCCTGTGTGACTCTGTCTTCACAGTTTCTCTTCTCCGTGGACAAGGACAACAGTCATATTGGATTAGGGCCCACCTTGTGGCCTCATCTTAACAGGATGAAATCTATAAGGACCCTATTTCCACGTAAGGTCACATTTGCAGGTCCTGGGGCCTAGGACCTCAACATACCCTTTTTGGGGGGAGTAGGGGGAGGGGCATAACTCAACCCATAACAGCCAGGAAAGAGACAACAAGAGAAAAACAAGAAACAGAAAAATGACTCTTTGATCTTGGGCAACCAAAAAGGAGATTCTGATGTCCTCAGAGGCTATTTGCTGGATGCTGACGGGAACATCCTGAGATAGAGGGAAAGGGCCTAAGGACAAAGGTGATGGCTCACGGGGGCAGGAGAATCCACAGGAGGCAAAGAGGCCAGGACACACATGCGCTGTAAGAGCCTTCCATGTGCTTTCCACTCCGTTATCACACCGGAGCCTCAAACTATGCCAAAGAATTGCTATTAGTCTCATGTAATAGGTGGGGAAACTGAGGCTCCAGGTAATTAGACTCAGCTCGGACAGCTGTAAGAAGAGTGAGACCCTCATCATGATTAGCATCAGTTCTCGAATGCCCACTAGGGACCAAGGACATCCTAAATTAACTAAGATCTTCACAGCTCAGATAGCTAGAAATTCACAGTAGTATAGATGAAGAAACAGAAGCTCAGAGAGGTCAGGTCACTTGCCTAAAACCACACGATTATTAAGTAGCTGAGCCGGACTTCAAACTCAGGTCTTTCTGGCAGGGAACACTGTTCTTATCAGTACGCCAGGTTGCCAGTGGACCTTCAGCCACTCAAATAAAGATTCATCTAGCCTCAGAGGAAAAAGCTTTAAAACGAAACTGAATAATTATACTTGAAGTTTAACAAAGTCCGTGTAACATGAGTGTGCTCCCGGGGGACAGGCAGGAGAGAGGAAAGTGGTCGTGCAGCTGTGGGAGCATCCTAAACAGCGGGCGAGTGCCGACAGTGGGCTGTGGAAGGCCGAGCCACGGCCCAGAGTCTGTGTGGATGCCACGCCGCTGCCAGGAGGGCAGCCATCTGCTCCATCTGTGGCTGGTGGCTGGTGGTGCCCTGCGGTGTAGACGACTCTGTTCTCTAGAGGAGGAGCGAGCGGGAAAGCTGGGCTCTCCACGCACTGTGAATCTGAGGAGAAGCTCTCTGGCATCTGACGAGAGCGGTAGAAGGGATCGGGCTTGCTAACCCTGCAGAAGAGGAAATTTGGGGTGGGGGGAGGGGCTCTTTGGATGTCAAAACGTGGCCCGTGGGAGAGGGGGAGATAACAGGGCAGCCCACACCTTCTCACGGGGGCAGCCCTGGGCTCCATTTGGACACACATTTCCTAACTCCACCTGCCTCTCAGTGGACGGAGCTGTCGGCCTGTGGGACCACAAAGAAGCCTCAGGAGTCGCTGGGTGTTCCCCAGCGACTGTGCTGTTCCCAACCCTCGGGGTCCCCCAGTTGTCTTGGGGGTTGGAGGGCAGGAACAATTTATATTCTCACCTACCACTAGGTTCATGCCTGAGGCCCCTATAACAAGAGACAGATGAGCAAGAGAAAAGCATACAACTTTATTTCATATAAGTTTTATACGACATGGAAGCCTTCATGGAAAAATGAAGACCCAAAGAAACAGGGAAACCCACGTATTTGTTGTGCTTAGCTGTGATGAAGAGTGGGCAGTCGTGCAGACGGAGGACTGGACAAAGGGGTGTGATCCGATGGCAACAAACTAGGGGGAAAGTAGCAAGTCCTGTCTGCTCAGGTCTCTCTGTGTCCCTGTGTCTTCGGAGATAAGGACTTTCCTTTCCCCTCAAAGGGGTCTTACGTGCTTCTTCCGGGGAAGGTCGAAACTTCCTTCCCAGGCCTATGACGTGCTTCGGGGGGACGGTGGGGTTGGGAGGGTGAGAGAGACCCTCCTGCTTCTGCTGTTTTCCCAAATGCCAAGGTGCCATATTTGGGGGTAGTGTGTCCTGAACCCCATCGGGATGGAATCCTAACTCCTTAGCAAGGCCACAAGGCTCCTCCCGAACTGGCGCCAGCCTGCGGCTCCAGGCTCAGCTCCCACCACTCCGGGCCTTGAACTTCACCCTCCAGCCTGGGCTCTCCTGCAGAGAGCTGGGTTGCGTTCCCCTGACCCTGGTCACCTGGCCCTCTCTGTCTCTCCCCTCCCTCTCCTCACCCCTCTGCCTTTCTGGCCTCCGACCTCAAACTCTTCTCCTTCTGGCTCACTACTTTTCTCCCTTCAAGACTCCGCTTCTAACCAGCTCGCTCCTGGCGGTTATTTCACAATGTATGCGTACGTGGACACATCGAGTCATACACCTGACATACGCACAATTGCTGTTTGTCAATGATACCTCAAGAAAGATGGGGGTGGGGAAAGACTCCGCCTCTCCCAAGAAGCCTTTCTGATGCCCCCGCCCTGAGAGACGTTCCCTCCCCAGAGCCCCAGAGCACAATTCCTGTTCACTTGCCTGTCTCTCTCCCGTGAGGTTAGTGACAGGGTCTTGTTCACCATCTTGGTCACATCCCCTCCAGCACCCACTACGGCATCTGGAAGGGAGTAGGGGACTTAGTAATGACCAATGACGTTGAGGGGAGGCCAGGCCCACTGACCTTTAAGATGCCGTCCACTCTTTTTATTTTGAGACAGAGTCTCACTCTGTTGCCCTGGCTAGAGGGAGTGCCGTGGCGTCAGCCTAGCTCACAGCAACCTCAAACTCCTGGGCTCAAGCGATCCTCCTGCCTCAGCCTCCCGGGTAGCTGGGACTACAGGCATGTGCCACCATGCCTGGCTAATTTTTTCTCTATATTTTAGTTGTCCAGCTAATTTCTTTCTATTATTTTTTAGTAGAGACAGGGTCTCACTCTTGCTCAGGCTGGTCTCAAACTCCTGAGCTCAAATGTTCCGCCCTCCTCGGCCTCCCAGAGTGCTAGGATTACAGGCGTGAGCCACCGCGCCCGGCCTAAGATGCTGTCCACTCTTAAGAGTCTGTGAGTCGATCGATATTTCTGCTCCCACAGTTGGTCACAGAGGAAGTTGCAAAGCCAGACGATGAGACTTCTGTTTTGGGTTGCCCAGGTCTGCCTGGTCTTTGCAATTTGTAATCAGGGTATCTGAAAGAGAAACCGAACCAAGAGATAAACAGTTTTGATGAGGCAAGAGTGGCAAAATAACTAGTTGTGTAACAGTGACAGTGGCTTCTGAGGCCACCTTCAGCCCTGCCCAGATTACATAAGACTTGGTGTGTATAGGTCAGCTTTGTGCAAGGGCCAAGAGGACGATTGTCAAAACTGTGGCCAAGAGTTCCAAAGCCCCTTCTCCCTCAAGGTGCCGCCTCTAGAGGCCAGCATGATACCTGAGATCCTCACCTGCGGCACCTTCCTCCTTCAGACTGGATATACGTGAAGAGACTGGATGTAACCGTAAACGTGTTACTCAAACGGTAGAACCCTTGACCCCTTTGGCCACTAAGAGCCCATCGACTATTAGTTTATTATTTACTAGATCAAACTGTATTGCCCAGACCAGCTCCTGCAGAACTGTGACTGCGAACGCCTCAGTCTGGAAGGACAGCGAGACCTTCAGTGTGCACACCATCCTTTGTGTCTTTAGAACCAAGAGGCGCTCTAGCTAGATAGATCTGGATTTTTATCCCAGATTTATAAATAAAGACACCGAGTCTCAGAGAGAAATGACTTGCCCAAAGTTGCGGCTCATGAAGATGAAAAGAAGGGGCCAGACGTCCCGATCCTCATGCACAGTGCTCGTCCCCACCCGGCACCTCCGGGTCCTGCTCTCCTGCGGAGACACAGGGACCCGAGAAGCAGGAGAGGCAGGGCTGAGCAGGGCAGGCTGGTGAGCTGTCCATCGGGGTCCCCTACTCCCACGGGGATGCAGAAAGGGCAAGGAGAAGGGGTTGGGAAAGACGAATGGAGTTTGAGGAGGGGGAACAGGGAACGCTGGTGGACCCCTCACAACACAGCTTTCGGGACAGCCCTGTAGGGAGCTCTGGACTGAAGCTGGCCGCGCATGGGCCCCCACAGAGAAAAGAGGTTTGCACACCCTCTCCACAGGGACCCTACTAAGCACGAACTCAGAGCTGCTGCCTGCAGCAGCTTCTGGATGAGTGATCAAAGCAAGTCAAGGAGTCTTGAAAACCGAGGGCGGCAGCGCAGCCCCCACACACTCCCCCCACCAGAGCCCAGGCCAGCCTCAGACAGGAACCAGGGAGGTACATGGGAGACAGCCCAGCCCCGCTGCCTGTGAATTCCATTGTGTCCGTCCTAATAAGATTTATTCTACCCGGTAAACAGAGGAGACTTTGAACTCACCTGGAGGGCCTCTGAGTCTTCTTATGACAACACAACCAAAGTGAACCACAGATATTTGCTTCCTTAATAAAGCATTGCTCTCTGGGGTGGGTCTTGACCTGCTAACACTGGCCTCCCTCGTTCTTTTGTCTTTTAAGGGCTGTCACTATTGTGTGGAATAGCAGGGCTAGGAAAGTCCATTGAGTCAGTACCTAGTGCAGAAAAACCCCTTCTAAAAGCTACAAATACAGCATCCACAGGCATGTTTGTTTGTTCAGTGAGCATTTACTGGGCACTTTCTGTGTGCCAGACACTGTCCTCACTGCTGGAGAAAACAAACAAGGTCCTTGTTCTTGTGGAGGTCAGAGCCTTCGGACAGAGAGAGCAGGTGCAGAGGTATGTCTGAGGAACAGCGAGGGGGCCAGGGGGCCCCCAGGGTACTAGCCAGGGGAAAGTGGTACAGGATGAGCTTGGAAGTTGTTTACACCCCACCTGTCACGCTGACTTGGCCTTTTGATCTCAGTTAAAAATAACTGCCACTAACGCTGCTTTGCCGCCTACCATATTGGTGTTTACGACCGATGCGTGACGTATCGTGTACCTTCTACTCTGAGAAAAGTCCTCTGTCAGTGTTGACGGAGTTGAAAACAAGATAATCCCTCTTCCAGGAAGTCTCTTTAGACACCTGGTGGCAGAAGACACGAGAGCTAAGCAGGAGGACAAGATTGTCCATCTTGGGCGATCTGAGGTTCACCTGGGAATGAAGCCATGGTCCTCTGTGGCTGTGACAGTAGCAGGGTAGCGGAGACAATCCTGGCTCCACATAGAGTAGGCAGGGGGAGAGCTCCTTTAAGGCCTTCAAATGCAGTCTCCCCCCCCCCCCCCCGCCACACACACACACACCCTGCCCCTACTGCCTTGGTGCTCCAATCTCCATCTCTTCCACTGCTGTCCTGAGAACCAAGGTAGCTCCATGCACAAGTACATTGAAACCCTGAAGCTCCCTCCCACCGTCCAAAACTACATACTGGCAAAGTAAGCCACAAACATCACAGTCCCTTATTACTCAGTTTTCCCCACTCAGGATTAAAGCGTGAAATCAGGTCATCTTCTCTAGGTCTCTGCCCTGCCCCCAGCGCTTCCCCGTTGAGTGGTCTTACACATCCCTTCGTGAATTCTTCTCCCTCCTTCTTCTCTCAGAATCTTCAAGTTAATTTTCACTGTCTCTCCCACCTGCCTTTCCAAGCTGCCTTCCCGGTCACCATATTCCAGACAAGAAAGTTGTTTCTTTTTTTCTTTACAAAAATATCTTTTTTCTTTAATATCTTCTCCACAAATTCCCCAGATTCCTTTCCTTTCTGCTAAAAGGGCTGACTCCTGGCTCCAGAGGGCTTGGAATGAGAAGTCTCAGAATTCCTCCCCGCTTCTCCCGCACCTGAGTCCCAATCTCCAGTTTTTTTAAATACTGCCTCTCCCATGGGGGGAGTAGGAGGAAGGAGGGAAGGATGGAAAAAGAAGAAAGGAAAGAGATTTTTAATGATAAAGATAAAACAGGAGACAAGGTACCTCTTTTCTCAACTCCAGAGCTGGACAGGCTGACATTCACGGTGGGGTGGGGATGAGGGGTGCAGAACTGGCTGGCAACCAGGACAGAGGAGCACGTGGACTGTGGCCAGTGGTTCAAATGTGTTCTATGCCATCCAAGTGCAGCAGAGATCAGAGCTAAGGCTGGAATTCACCTTGGAGGAGGTAATTGAAGTCACACGCTTCAGAGTCATCCACATGACTTTGTGGGTCAGAATCTCATTTTATCAACTACTTATCTAGAATAAACATGACCTCACCTGAAACTTGAAATTCAGTTTCCTCTTGTCTTTGGAAGAGTGTGATACTTCAGACAGGAGTATGTTTCCATGGGACATTGCTGATATTTTGTCCACCACCCCCTTCTGAACCTTCCCCTCCTTGAGTGTGTCCTCTCTCTCCAGGATAAATATCTTCAAAGGGTGGACCTTCCAATAGGGTGGACCTGGTGGATTTTTTCTTTTCAGTTCTCTGGAATTCAATGCTATACGAGAAGTCTAAGTCTTCGGAATTGAGGCCACATGCATATTCTAATATTATGTCTATTACACATACTTTTCAGCACATTTTCGTAGCCAGAGATGCACCAGACCCAAGTGTCAGATATCACTACACCTGGGAGAGTCTACACTGATTCCCTGAGAACCATAAAGGGAACACCTACTCCTATCTCTTGCTGACAAACCCCACTTCTCTCCCCCTTATCCTAACTCCCTAGTATTCCCCTATCTTCTAATGGGTGAAGTATAGAAAAATGTCTGTGGTCACATTTATTGTAAACATCTATAGTTAATCTGAGAGCCTACAGGAAGTAGCTCACACAGCATGCCAACTACTGGCCCATGTATTTAGTCTATGTGGAATACCTTGTTCAGGTTATTTGCCTTCTAACTTTGAGTTAGACTAAAATCTGATGTCTTGAGTTTCACAACAGATCAGTATAGCATAATTTTAGCCTGTCTACTCAGCTTACATTTGATAACAGTGAAGAAGTTAAATTCATGCATTCATTTTTCCTTCATTCATTCACTCCTGTAAGTTTATGGAGCATGTACTATATGCCAGGCACTGTTCTTGGTATGATTCACAGCAATGAACATAACAGGCCAAAGTCTTTGCCCACACAGAAGTTACAGTCTAGAAGGGAAGATAATGCAAGATAAATAAAAATATCTAGTGTGTTAGACAGAGACATGCTAGGGAGAAAATTAAAGGAAGGGAGTATTGGGTGCAGTTTTAAATAGGGTACTCAGAGAAAGCCTCGCTAAGAAAGTAACTTTTTAAAACACAACTTATTAAGGTATGACTTATCTGCTTAAAATTTTAAGTGTACAGGTGGGTGACTTTTGGCTAATGTATATATCCACCACCCTAATAAAGCTGTAGAAAATTTCCATCTCCCTGAAAGTTCCCGCTTTCTCTCTTACAGTTAATCTCCTACTCCCTACACAAGCTCCCATTGATATTATTTATATCACTATAGATTAGCATGTCCTGTTCCAGAATTTCATATAAATGGAACCATACAGCATGAAGTCTTTGAATATGTTTTCTTTTGGTCGGCCTAAGCCATGTTACCACATTTATCAGTCATTATTGCTTTTTATTACTGATTGGTAGTCCATTGTATAAATATATTAATACTATAATTTATGTATTCAGTTGTTTACTATTTCTTCTACTCTTGATTCTTTCTGTAACTCTATCAAGCATTATTTCTTTTTGGACTGAAGAGCATCCTTGAGCATTTATTGTATTAATAGTTGAGATCCTCTAGAGATGAATCTTCTCAGATTTTGCTTATCTGAAAATGTCTTTATTTCACCTTCAATTTTGAAGACAGTTTCTGTTCAATATAGAATTCTTGTGGACAAGATTTTTAATTCAACACTTGAAAGATGTTGTTTCATTGTCTTCTATCCTCTATTGTTTCTGATGAAAAAATAGCTATAGTGTTAAACTTTGCTCCCCCGTATGTAAGTCTCTTTCCTCTTGCTGCTTTTTCTAGATTTTGTCTTCATGTTTGGTGTTGTATCTAGGTGGAGTTTTCTTTGTCTCCATCCTGCTTGAGCTTCTGGGACTTTTAGGTCATTTTTCAAAAAATCTGGGAAGCTCTTGGCTACTGTTTCTTCAGATATTTTCTCTGTTCTCATTGTCTTCTTCCGGGACACCAATCACACGTATGTTAGCATGATTGCTATTGTTCCACATGTCTCTGACCCTGTGTCCATTTTTCCTTCATATTTTTTTCTCTTTGTTGTTCAGATTTGATATTTTCTACTGATCTGTCTCCACCTTTACTGAGTCTTCCCTCTACCATCTCCATCCTGCTAGTCAGCATGTCCAGTGAATGGTTCACTCTGTGTATTCCACAATGCTAGAATTTCCACTCTTTTTTAACGGTTTCCATTTCTCTGCTAAAAATTCTTTATTTACATACTATGACTATTTTTCTCTAATTAATGAATACATTTTTAAGTATTTGAATATATATTAGAAAACATATATGTTTTAAAGGTTTTATTTTCTAAGACCAACATTTGGTCCATCCTAGAATCAGTTTCTTTTCACTGCTTTTATTTTTTACTATGAATTGCATTATTCTGGTTTGTTTTTTGTTTGTTTGCATGTCTAGTGATTTATAGTTGAACACTGGGCATTGTGAGTTTTACGTTGCAGGGGCTCTAGCTCAGCACTGTTCAATAGAACTTCCTGTGCTGAGGAAAATGTTCTACATCTGCACCAGCTGACAAGGCAGCCACTGGCCACATGTGGCTCTTGAACACTTATGTGACTAATGTGACTGAGCAATCGAATTTTAAATTTTATTTAATTTTTGTTAATTTAAATTTAAATGCTCACATATTTGCCCTCAGAACTGCCCAACCTCTATTATATTTATGTCAGTCTCAAACCCACAGCAGCGGATATTTGGCAAGCCGTGGGTGGTTTTGCCCTGCAGTGCACAGCCCTGCCCTCAACCGTGGACTCATGGCGGAGCTCCTTACATGCACACGAAGACTTCTAGGGCTTTCTCTCTGCACCGATTCCAGCCAGGTCAGTTGCCTGGAACTTTGGTCCCTGCCTCTTCAGCTCAGCAAGAGTGTGATGCTCTGCTCATGCGCACATCTCCAGGCACGAAAGCTGGGCTGCTGGGGGCTCACCTAGTGCCCCCTTCTTCCAGGGGTTACAATCTTGTGCTGTTTATTTTCCATTGCCTGAAAACTATTTTGCTTCATGTAGTTTGTCCAGTTTTCTTGCTATTTGCAGGGAATGAACTAATCTGATACTAGTTACTCCATTGGGGCCAGCAGCCCGAGAAGTTTCCTTTCAAGTAACAATGTGAAGAACAGTAGGAATGTCTGGGGAATGCAGTTTCAAACACAGGCAGCAGAGATGGGAAGGCCTGGGTGGCAGACGCAGGCCTGACTTGTCAGAAGAACGGCAAAGGGGCATCGCGGCTGGAGTACAGTGGGCAGAGGACAGAGAAAGCGACACAGAAGGCCAGAGAGGCACAGGGGTGGGAAAAGATACTGTTTAGTTGTATTGGTCATGATAGGAACTCTAATATTTACTGTAATAAAACGAAAAGCCATTGGAAAGTTTTGGGCCAAGAAATGATTTGGGTTTTAACAGGATCACACTGGCTATTGAAACAGACCTATAGGGCAAAAGCAGGGAGCTGAATTAGAAGGCCACTGAAATAATCTATTGACTTAACTTACAAATTTAGATTATTCAAGGTTGATGGCTGGGTTTTTATTAATTGCCTAGAGTTTGGGGCTCACTAAGAGACAGGCATCTTAGTGTGTAAGATCACATCATCTGAAGCCTAATTAGCCATGTGACTTTAGGCAAGTTGCTTAAACTCTCTTTTTATTTCCATAAAATGTAAATAAGAATACCTATCACTTAAAAAGACACCATGACAATTAAACGAGATAATTGGTGTAAAATTCTCTAATTCATGATGGATGCATATGTAGTTAGTGCTCTATAAATGTCAAGTATTGCTGTCTGGGAGGGTGAATATTTAACGATTATCTCTTTACCCTATGAACACTGACTGATCCCCTACTCTGTGAATAAAGGGTAGAGACACCCATTCTTATTCTCAAGGCATATGTGCAGCTTAGAAAAGAAAGCTAGCACGGAAAATATATCTCAAAACAACACTGCAAAAAATAAGAGCTAAGCAGAGGTCCACATTGTCAACTCTTGCACAAGGAAGGAAAGTTTAGGCATTGTTCGTTCAGACATAAAGACTATTGAGAGACAATCAGCTAGAATTTGAAGGATGAATTAAATAAAGACACTCTTAAAAGGGAAGGGAGTTCTGAAGGTCCTCTGAATATGTGGCCATGGCTAACGTTTAAAGAGATTCTTAAATTCAAAGTGAAAAATTACGAGTTCAATATGGCCATTATCTTCTTAAGCTCACATTCAGAATCAACCATAGGAAGTGGGCTATAGTTACATGACAGCTGAATGGCTTTATTAACTTATTTTTGGAAATTAGATGATGAATGCAAGCACAGTCTTGCCTAACAAGAAGCATTTCCCAGTTGTCTCTGTGAGAGAGTAGGAAAGGCTCAAGAAATGCAAGCAGAGAGAACTCGGTGGGTCCTGAGACCCCAGTGCAGAGCACTGAGGAAGGGAACAGTGGCCCCGGGGCCACAGGAAGGTAATGGGTACACTAACCAAAGGTTTTGATTAATGGGTGTTGTCTCACTTTTCATCTGCCCAACGTGCATCCAATCGATCATTTCCAGCATAGCCCATTGGAGGAGAAAAACTTGATGAAATATGATCCAGTGAACTAGCATAGGCCAGTCCCAAGCCAAATATATGCTGTTCTGCTTTGGAAACACCTGTATAAAACACAAAGCAGGCCAGCTTGTCACAGAGTTTAAAGCATATCTAATGACCTCAGCTGAAAAGAGAGTATCCGTGTATTTATTGGGGGAGAGAGCAGTGAGAAGGCTCAGCCCACTCCAGGCTGTGAAGGGGTTACTCTGGAGATGCTTTCTGTTTGTTTTGATCAAGAGAGTTGGCTGAGAATTTATTAAGAATGGGAGAAAAGACATCCATCAAAGAAATACTATGCAGTCATCAAAAAGAATGAGACATGTTTGTGTATTCTAACAGGGAATTATCTCCAACATCTATAATGAAGTGATGTTTATAGTCTATGACTATTTACACGGAAAAAATGAAATATACATATTTATATACATTAAAAATGTTGGGTCTAGGGAGGGGAACTGGGTAGCTGGGACTGAAGACAAACAGGGGACTTGTGTTTCAGTCTATATCCGTTTGTATCTTTTCAATTTAGTGCTATATGCACCTACATTCAGATAGGTTGTGTTTTTTTCCCAGATGACAAATTAAAAAGTATAGGGAAAAAATAATACCCATGATCTAATTTTTAAAAAGGTTAGGTTAGGTCCATCGCTTTCCTGTTTGCAAAGCGCACCATGATCACGTCAGATGCTGGCTGCCATTCCTTTCTGATATCTTACCGAAGTGTTCCTGAGCATACTGGTTTGCTAGGGCTGCGGGAAACAAAACGCCACAAACCTAGTGGTTTAAATGACAGGCATTTATTGTCTCTCAGTCCTGGGGACTAAAAATCTGAGATCAAGGTACCAGGAGGGTTGGTTCCTTCTGAGGGCTGCAAGGGGGAATCTATGCCTCTCCTCTAACTTCCGGTGTTTTCTGGTAATCCCTGGCGTTCCTTGGCTGGTAGGAGCATCACCCTGATCTCTGCCTTTATGTTCATGTGGCGTTCTCCCTGTGCATGTCTGTGTCCAAATTCCTCCTTTTATAACAACTGCATCCATCTTGGATTAGAGATCCACCCTGATGACATCATGATAACTAATTACATCTGCAACGACCTTATGTCCAACTGAGGTCACACTCTGAGGCACTGGGGAGTTAGAACTTCAACATATGAATTTGGAGAGGACAGAATTCAACCCCTAAAACTGAGGAACACTTTACTTATCCAGAATTAAATTGCTTACTGAGGGGAAGTATTTTGCTGTGTGTCTATGAGGCACAGCTCATGGGATGTGTCTCCTCATGCCCCGAATGTGAAAAGTGGATAAGTGCTGGCATGACTGAATACCTTTAAATTTTCAAGTGCATTACTGTCCTCTGAGGAAAGAAGGTTGCTTAAACCTGGCTAACTAAGAACGACAGCTTCTATAGTAGGAGCAATAAATCAATAACAGGAAAGTCAGATCCCTTCCCCTCTCGTCCCCGCATTCGTGCCGGCTAAAGGTATATCCACTCAATAATGTTTATTAGGCACCTACTAGTGCCTGACACTGCACGGGGAGCTAAGGATGGAGCTGGACAGAACATCCCCCTGCCCTAGGGTGGAGAAAAGAGGCGCGTACAGTGATACAGCTGTGCACTGCATGACGACGTGTCAGTCAACGATGGACCACGTGTACAAAAGTGGTCCCATAAGATTACCATGGAACTGAAAAATTCCTATCCTTTAGTGATGCCATAACCGTGGTAATACCGTAGCACAATGCATTACTCACGTGTTTGTGGTGATGCTGGTGTACGTAAACCTACTGTACTGCCAGTCATAGAAAAGTAGAGCGTATACAATTATGTACCATAATGATAAAAAACGACTATGTTAATGGTTTATGTATTTACTATACTATACTTTTACTGTTATTTTAGAGTGTACTCCTACTTTTTAAAAGAAAAGGGGACTATAAAACAGCCTCGGGCAGGTCCTTCAGGAGGTATCCCAAAAGTAGGCATTGTTATCTTAGGAGATGACAGCTCCATGCGTGTTACCGCCCCTGCCAAACTCCCAGTGGGACAAGATGTGGAGGTGGAAGACAGTGACACTGATGATCCTGACCCTGTGTGGGCCTAGGCTAATGTGTGTGTTTGCGTCTTTGTTTTTAACAAAAAAGTGTAAAAAGTAAAAAAAAAGAAAAGATTTTAAAATTAGAAAAAAGCTTATAGAATAAGGATATAAACAAAGAAAATATTTTTGTATAGCTGTACAATGTGTGTTCTAAGCTAAGTGTTATTACAAGAGTTCAAAAAAACTTTTAAAAGTTTATAAAGTGAAAAAGTTATAGTAAGTTAGTGTTAATTTATTATTGAAAAAATAAAAATATTTTTTATAAATTTGGTGTAGCCTAAGTGCACAGCGTTTATAAAGTCTACAGCAGTGCACAGCAATATCCTAGGCCTTCACATTCACTCACCTCTCACCCACTGACTCACCAGAGCAACTTCCAGTCCTGCAAGCTCCATTCAGGGTAAGCACCCTATACAGGTGTACCATGTTTTAACTTTTATACCACATTTTTACAGTACTTTTTCTATATTTATAGATGTTTAGATACACAAACAGCATCGAGTGCCAATTGCCTACAGTATTCTGTACAGTAACTTGCTGTATGGTTTGTGGCCTAGGACCAAGGGCTACATCATACAGCTTAGGTGTATAGTAGGCTACGCCATCTAGGTATGTGTAAGTACCCTCCACGATGTTCACACAGTGATCAAACGGTCTGATGACACATTTCTCATCAATGTTCCGTTGTTAAGTGATGCGTGACTATAATTACGTTGATGTAGTTAATGTAGAGCGGTGACCAAGGCAAAAAAGAAAACCCTTAACTCCACCTGGCAATGCCTAGGAAAGTGTCCCTTGAGAGGTGACATGACGGCTGACTCTGGAAGGGTGAGTGAGAGAGCAAATGAGGGAGGTGAGGAAGACGTGTCATGTTCTGAGCGGGAGAGCCCGGACCGACGTCTGGTTACCAGGGACGGCGTCAGGAGTTGGAGAGAACCTCGGGTGCAGATGAGCTTCTGACGGTTTCCCCTTCAGCCTGAGGCTTTGGGACTTCTTTATCTTATGGGAAGCCTGGAAGACTTAGGGGAGCCCTTAGGTCAGATCTCCTTCTTAGGAAGATCCTCTGAGAGAGAACGCATAATGGGGAGAGAGATCGCAGAGAAGGCAGCAGGCAAGGCGATTTTTGCAGGTAAGAAAAAAAAATGGCCGATAAACTGTGGTAGTGGTGACAGGAACAGAGACGATGAGGGACACTTAATTTCCCCTATCTGTATGCATTTCATTTTCTTAAAATTCCATATTATTTTTTCAGATAAAAGATAATACATGCTCACTGTAAAAAAAAAAATTCGGAAACAATTTTTAAAATGCATAAAAAATGTAATAAAAATGCTCCTTAACTCTTTAATTCCACTCCAGGAATAAGCATTCTTATTTGTGTGTGTATTAAGTTCTTTTCAAAATCATATATAGGGACATATAAACCATTTACTCAAACTTTTGTAATTGGCTTTTCCTACTTTCTATATCATATTTCCCTGTTTTATTAAGTAACTTTGTGAAACTTAATTTTTAACTGATGTGCTCTATTTATTTAGCTAATCTAGGGGACAGATTTGAAAACTGTTAAGCAGTCATAAAGAGCAGCAGGAGGTGATTAATGAGCTGATGGGATATGAGGGAAAGGAAGAAAACTGGGTGCCCCCACCCAACTTGTGGGCTACAGCCCTGCTCCCTTCAGATTTCTTCTTGTTTTGGCCAGAGCCGAAGGATCCATCCCATGCAAAAGGCCATGACAAAAGGATACATGAATATATGTCATATTCAGCCTCAACAGTGGGGAACATGATCACTGTTCAGGGCATGCAGACACAGCCCCACATTCAGAAACTGCCAGGACAGTCATTAAAGTGGATAACATGGCCTGCACTGAAATCCTCAAAGGATGTGGCAGACACAGGGAATGCCCTCCTAAACACAGCTGCAGGCTGCCGAAATCCCCAGCTGCACCCGCTGAGCAGTGTGGGTGAGGAGCAAGTAGAGACAGCCTCCTCCGCCAGGAGGGAAGCCTCTCCTGTGTGGCCCTGGCGGGACCTCCACACCTGCCACTCACCCGATGTCTTTCCCGCATCCTGGGCAGGCACGTCCGTCTGTCCTGGCGCTCCCTCTCCCTTGTCTTTCCACAGCGAGGGGAGGACGCAGAGGTGGGTGTTTTCCAAGAAAGGCATCAATACCCGCGAGGCACAGTTAAGTCCAATCGAGGTGAATAATAAAGCTTATTCATTTCCAAAAAATTAAAAGGCGGTGTTAGAGGAGGTATTGGGAAATAAACTGACTAATTAACCTAGGCTTTCATGTGAGGTTCAGTTTGGTTTCCATTGCCTAATGGAACTCTCCTACGCTCCCGAGCCTCTTTAGAAAAAGGTTTCTGGTTGAAACATAACTCGAGTCTTTTGATCAATTGAGAGATGAAAGATGTTCCTCTTTTACTCTCATGGATGGAACTCAATATATTTCAGTCACTTTCTTCTTTGTGTTCATGGACCAAGCCTCAGAACAAAATATTGTTGAAGTCGTTTCTTCTCTTTTGCCTGTGGTAGACTTTCAAAGGGAAAACCATCTCCTTCCTTCCTCCCTGCCTTCCTTCCTTCCTTCCTTTTTCTGAAGTGCATGAACTGTTTCTCTTCTTACTTTTTCTTATTCCTCCTAGGAGAAACCATGGGATTTAGCATATATCTGTATGCTAAGCTGATACGAAGGGACTATTAGCCACCCCCAGGCAGCTTTTATTCTGTAGAAAAGAAACTATGGAAAGTGCCTTTGTGGAAAAGTTCCTATCATTTACAGTTCATGGAAACTCATCCACTCAAAATAACCAAGCGTCCATCTACCCAGTACTGCATGTGTGCCTGGTGTTGTGCTGGGCATGGGGGAAGCAAGGGTGATGGCAACAGAGTGCCTGCCCTCTGGCCTCTGGGATCTCACAGTTTAGTTGGGAGGTCACTCAAATAAAACACAATGTGTGCTGTAATAAAATAAGCACAGAGTACAGAGGAGAATCTAATGCAAGGGTTGTCGAAGATGGTTTCACAAAGAAGGTGCATGTGATTCTAAAACGAGGGAAGAGCACGTGCAGGGGTGTGGCAATGCAAAACACCACGGAGCATTTGCAGCACTGGCAGAAGCTCAGCGTGATGAGAACAGAGGTGAGAGTCGCACGTCCTCACAAGGAGACTGCCCATCCTGGAGGTAATGGAGAGCCATTGATGAATTTTAAGAATAGGAATGATGTGGTCGAATTCACACTCAGTAAAGTATTCCTTGAGCCACCATTCACTGTCCCACATAGCCATAATCTTATGAAGCTAAGAGCTGAAAGTCTGATTTCCGCCGACCCCACAGTTCTTGCAATGGACACGTGAAGATAACACAGGGTTTACAACTCAGGGCTGAAAAAAGATCAAGGACATTTCATAGATCTTCTCGCCTTACTTTTTCTCTTAGGGCAAAACACACATTAAAAGGAGCCTAAAATGGTACTCACTGTTACCGACGTTTATTTTTTTTAATCTTATATCTTTCATCCTAAACGCTCGTGAAAGACATGTTGATTCTGGTTCAAACTTGGGCCAATGACAAAGCTTTTTATGTTTGTTGACCCAATAATCAGCCATTGCACTCAAAGACTTAGAGAGGATCAGTTTAAAAACAGCTATTACTGCATTTGAACTACAGCTCCCCTCCACCCGCCCCCCCATGTGTCTGGGCTTGCTGCTGCCACAGAAAAGCTCCCGGTTGTTCCCAGGGAGGTATTGTGTTTCTCAGCCTCTTTCAGTACCAACACATAAAAGCTGCTTAGGTCAAATGTCAGTAAATCACAAGCTCGCCCATGAGGTTCAGCTGCCCTTATTCCACAGTGAGAGTGGCCATATGAAATAAACCTGAAGACTCGTGGTCAGATGGGTCTAGTGTCCCACTTTGGAGACTGGCACAGGGGTCATTTAGGGAAGGAGATGGAAGAAGTTCTCCATGCTAATCCCAAGAAATTTGCTTTCAACATCTTAGTTTTGCCCAGTCAATAATTCTTATGGAAATGTCATTTTACGTTTAAACATTTTTTGAGCTCTTTGTTTTTGCAGCCTTTAGCATTGGGGTAAAAGACTCTCAATGACATCTCCCCACGGCCACCACCATCGCACTGATTTTTATGACACTCCCTTTTACTGTTCTAAATGTACCTCCCTTCCCCTCCACGCCCCCTCATCCTGCCGTATTCAGACACATTCACAATTTGTGGAGCAGTCAGTGCTCATGACCATCTATTCGCTCAGCCCTACATCTCTCCAGCTTGCGTCTTCCTGAGCAGAAAAATTTCATCTTTTTAGCAAATCTCATACCACAGTTCCCCCTTCACTGTCATAATTTTTGTTCTTTGAGTTCAGTCTCCATTGTTCTCCACGGGAATCGCCCAAACTGATGCTATCAGGAGCTCCCGTTGAGCACTACAGAACATTTAGGAAGAGAGGGTTGGGTTTGATTTGGTCTGATTTAGCTATTATTATTTCCTCGTCTGTGAGTAGTTGTAGCTTACCACGTGAGGTTGGGGACTTTGCTTTCTTCTCTAGGAATCTTTATAGTAGAATATCTACACAATATTCCGTCTATGAAAATCTGCACAATAGGCTAGATATTCAATGAATTATAGAGAAAATACGCTCTGGTACTCGGACTCTAAAGCAATGCTAGGTTAACGAGGAGAGACTCACTTGCTTAGGGCACCAGCAGACATCAGAACAGTAAGGCTTTGATGGATTTATCCCTAATTTTATAATTGGCAAAAAGAAAACCCTTTTATGTTTTGTGGTATAGCATTGCTTCTATTTGGGTTTACATACGGGAGTGGGCACCATAATATTTTAGCGCTTGGGAACTTGGCCTAAGAGCTACAGGGAGGTAAAAAGGAAGCAGGAAGCTGGCTCTCTTTTGTCATCAACCTCGTCCTTTCTGTCTCTCTTTGGCTCTGCTCCTCACAGACATATGTCTACATGGGAATGTTGAGTACTGGGCTTCTGTTCTCAGCAGAGTGTACAGGATTAAAGAAAACACCGGTTGCCTTTGCTGCCTCTAGACCACGTCTCCACGTCCTCCAGTGTATCCTAGAGATGCCTTCCCCACATCCACCCGCCCCTCAATCTCACGAGGTCCTTCTTCCACGTGCAGGTCCTTAGTGCTCTCTGCTCCCATTAAAACGTCTTTCGGATCCATTAGTCATGTTAAATTAGCATCAGCTCTTTATAAGTCAAAGGTCATCTCCCTCCCAGGGATAATGTCATATCAATGCGGGTCAAAGTCTCAGCTAAAGAAGGAATGTGTAACTCTGGAATTGCAATTATAAACCAGTGGAAGACATAACTGACGAGCGGCAGCGATCTCAGTGCTTCTGAGCTCCCATTAGACGGACTTGCACCGTCCAGAAGAGCAGCTACTAGCGGCATGGGAAGATTAAAATTTAATTAATTAAAATTACATCACATAAAAAATTCAGCTCTTCGGTCTCACTGGCCACGTTTGAAATGCTTGATAACCACATGGGGCTCTTGGCTGCCGCGTTGGGCAGCACAGATACTCACCAGTTCTTGTGCCACAGAAAGCTCCATGGGACAGTGCAAATTTAGATAATTCCCTTCTTGGCTTATGCAAAGGCCAGCACTGCCCCCTGCTCCAAAGCAGGGTTGCTCAACCTTGGCACTACTGACATTTTGGAATGGATCCTTCTTTGTTTGGGGGGCCTGTCCTGTGCATCGTAGGATGCTTAGAAGCATCTCGGGCCTCTATTCCCCACATGCTAATAAGAATCTGCCCCTGCCCACCCCAGGGGCAACAATCAAAAATGTCTCTAGACATTACCAAATGTCCCCTAAAGGGCAAAATTGCTCCCAGTTGAGAACC
The DNA here is from genome assembly GCA_004363605.1 of Indri indri. Lineage (NCBI taxonomy): Eukaryota > Metazoa > Chordata > Mammalia > Primates > Indriidae > Indri > Indri indri. The sequence continues at coordinate 29,675 of RJWJ010000729.1, forward strand.
TCTACACTAAGGCTGACTGGAGCTCTGGGGGTCAGAGAGGGCATCTGTAAGCATGCTGTGAGCAAGACGAGTCGGGGAGTTATAAGCTCTTAGAGGGTAAGGGCATTGTAGGGGGCAGGTCGGGCACATTTTAAGTGCTTGTGAAACATTACAGTGGAGAAGAATTTCAGAGTGACGTTTATAGCCAAGAAAGATATTCTCCCCCTGACTTGGGGATTCCCTTGATGCTACATGCTAAATTGTCATGTGTGTCAAAGCCCTAAAGAACTGCAGGGAAGGCTGTAAATCTGAAGGAAGACAGAGAAAAGGTCCAAGGGACAGACCGTGGGGTGGTTTAGCTTATTCCAGCCAAGGTGAGGGGGGGTACCCCCTGCTTCACTCTGAGATTTCCAGCCCAGTGTGCTAAATTCCCAGTTCCCAATATGGCCATTCGTGAACTAAATGGCCATTACTTCCTCATCGGCAGCTTGCCGGCCATAAATCCTAATCCCAGCCGGGTCTCTCTTCCCAGGACCAAAGTCATAAAGACGTTTGCCCTTGCATGGGGCTTTGACATGTGTAAAACCACATTTGTGTATTTGTCTTAGGGCCCTCTTGAGAGCTTAGCACTTCCCTCTGACCCAGGCAAGACTTTATGTGGCGTGCATTCCTCCCAAACATGTCATGCTTGTACCTTGCCGTGGAATTCTGAAGCAAGGCACTGGGGCTTGAATCCAAAAATGGGAGGATGTAGGAGGCTTAAACAAGCAAATGTTTTTCATTATTGAAGATTTTAAGGAAACGGAATTCTTGGATATTTATGGTCACAGCCTCCTTTGTGAGTCGTCAATGACCTCTTTCCTTTTAGGAGGTATCTCACAGAGAGGGAACCTTGGCCTGCCCTCTCTGGGGTCACTAACTCACAGCAGAGCTGAGTCAACCATGCCATGAGAAGACTCACCGAACACTTCTCTGCTGACATGAATGGAATCAAACTTGAGAAAAATCAGAGTTTACCATGAAAGGCAGAGCAGAGAGGAAGGACCACCCCAGCAGCTGCAGATCTGTCCGTATGTTAGCTTTAGCTCAAGTGGTTCTGCATTGAGAGACAATGCCAATCATCTCATAAGTAAACGGAGACAATGATTTAACAATTCTGTCAACACTGCAAGAAAATATTGTGTATACATTAGCTTGGGGTGGGTTGCCCAGTGCCTTCTGCAGTGGCCTCTGCTCTTTCCTTTTATCCAGGAGCTGTTAGAATGAACCTCCTCCATCTAGACATTCTGCCTGATGATCTAGCACCATAGGAAGGCACACAATGCTAGGCACACAATGCTAGTGTGTCCACCTCCAGTCATCGTGACAGCCAGCGACCCACCAACACATGTGCTCCCCAACACCACAGTGGGTGCCACTGCCCCCAAGCACATCGCAAGCTTATTGCCTTAGAAACAAGAATATTAGCACTACCATGGTAGCAGGCAGCAGTAAGCTTGTCCTTTATTTCACTCACTGATTCTGCGGACCTCAGATCTGAAACCCGCTGTCATAGACGTGTACAAGGCTTTTGACTGCCCATCCTTCCCCCTGGAGTGAGATCATATGGGTGGAAGAGGTGAGAAGAGAATGAATGGTTGCACAGCCGTTCCATTCCTGCTCCCTGTTCATCTCCCAATGTTGTGAATACAACCTAAAAATTCTCCCAGACATGGCGCAAAAAGCCTTAAGTCACAAGGAAATTTGCCCCAAGGCAAAGCATCTTCTTTTCCCTCTGCAGAAACTTTGTCCAGGTGCTCTGGAATGAGGGGATCTCTTCTTCCCCATCTAACATCCTCATACAGGTGCCCCCCAGACCCACATTAATGGCCTGCAGTGTCAGACTCCCAGTGGACTCTCTTTCTTTTTCCGTCATCAAGTTGTTTTGTTTTTCTTTTGCCTAAAACTGCATTAACATGGTGTAGTAACTAGTTGTTTCATGCTGACAAAAAGTTCTGATTGACCAGATTTCTACTCATTATATATCACTCAGTATTATTTGACATGATCATTTTGAAATCACAGAGATTGTGGGGAGAAATTAGAAAGAGGTCCTTGATGGTAAAAGGGCCGGGAAATTGTATCCCAATTATCTCTTTCTTCAAAAGATGCTGAGGCCCAGAGACATTAAGTGACTTGCTGAAGGCTGGACAGTTAGTTAGTGTCCTAGAACTATGGTGGACATGCCATACCAGGACAGTCCCAATTTGTGCCTGTTGTCCCAGCATAATTGTCAGTAGTAATCCCTGTCACTCGCAAAGAATTCCAGTTTCAACAGTAAGTTATATGGTCACTTTACCCGAAACCCACATCTCCTAATTGCCAATTCATTCCTTTCCCACGACACGACTCTGCCTCTTTCCTTCTTTTTTGTGGTTCTCAAAGTGATCCCTCCTATCTGATTCCATCTCTCATGTTTTCACAAGTTAGTCATCCTAAAGTTTGGGTGGCTGCAAATGACAACTCCAAATCCAGACTGTCTAAACTATGGGGCCCTTTGTTCCCGAGTGGAGGAGGAAGCCAGACAGCACAGGGACAGGACCATGGACCCCAGGCAAGGTCCGTGGCTGTGCCCAAGGCTTGGACAGCCACCCACATGATCGTACATTCTCAGTGACAAAGGCTGGGGCAAGGGGTATGGGGATGAGGGAAGCTGATGAACTTTTATGATTTTTTTCAAATGAATCCACACTGGATTGAAAAGAAATACAATGTAAAACACCACCCGTTAGGCAATGACAGTCCAGTATGTCCAGATGACTCAAGTTCATAGACTTTGGTAATACTTCGAAATCATCTGTGAACAATAAAAGTTAAGTATAAGAAAGAAAGTGTTTCCCATAGCAAAATAAAAACCCTTTTCTTTGTCTGCCACACGGGGCCAAACATACCAGTGTGTTTAATTGGTATATCAGTACCACCCTCAAGAATTTTTAATATGCCATAAACACACAATGCAATTTTGGTGGAGTCCCACAGCAAGCTATAATCATGAGCTGGGAGGACCTGGGTTCTGCAGCTGTGCTCGGTGAATTGCTGAATTGCTTTTAACTCTCACCAGAGCTCAGCACTTGTACCACAAGACCTTCTGATAACAAAGCCCAGCGGACTTGGGAGAAACTTGTTACAATGAAAATTGGTTCTGTATAGAATCGGAAGACAAAAATTACTCCTTTTTAATACAAGGAACTTTGCTTTGCTGTTTAATTAAGAAGTTATTGTACAGATGAGTCTGTCTTTCTCCCTGACAGCCTTGGAAATAGCTATTTACTGACTTCATTTATTCCATGGCTAACAACGCAGGCTCTGGTACCAGCAAAGCTGGGTTTGAGCCTGTTCTACTGGTAGGCAAGCTGTGTGATCTTGGGCAAGTTAGTTAACCTTCTTCAGCCTCAGTTTCCCCAAGTATAGAATGAGGACACAGTACCCACCTCACAGATACTATTGTGTTTTTGTGACAAGGGAAGACAATAACACATGTGAAGTGTTCAGCGTACTCCCTGGCTCACGCTAGCTGCCACTATTACTATTTAACCAACCAAACATTTTGAGATCAAAGTGCCAAGCATTGCACAAGGCAGGGGGCTTCAAAACAAATAAGACAAAGACTCTGACTTGAGGATCTTACAATCCAAGGGGAATGGCAAATATACGCACAAATATTTCCATGGAGATAGTATGTGGCACGGGAAAGAGAGACTATCTTTGGAGAGATGGGATGGATTTCCCTTAGCAATTGGTGTTCGTGTTGAGTTTTGAAGAATGGATAAAAAGTCTCCAGGCATTCAAGATCACATAAATTGAGTAACCATGTTCCTAGATGAGCAGAAAAAGATGATGCCATTTTGGTTTTCATTCCAGCTGAGATCTTACAGAACAGATTCTGGCTAATTTTAAAAGGTAGAACACAGCCTGTTGTTTGTAAGTTTTATTTTCCTTTCCCCTACCCAAGCAAGCAGAGCTGGGGACACTGGGCACCCAGAGGCTTGTTTCGTAAATAGCACATTATCCCCAGGCCCAGGCCATCTGGCCTCTGCTCATTTGGGGCTTGGCCCAGACCTGCCGACAATATTGCCATGAGGGAGCAGCTCTCCAAAGTGCCCTCCAAATTCTCTCTGGCCCACATGGAATGACTTTTATATCAAAAGTTTCAGCATAAACTGTAAAATCCAACGTTTAGAGAAGACTCCTTTGGGAACGTCCGTAGCGTTGGGTTTCCTACTCTACAACCTGATCTTCATCTACCATTGACTCCTCGCAAGGACAATGGCCTTGGCAGAGACAGATCACGGAGCTGGGAAGGACAGGTGAGTCCCTCCACAGCACCACCCAAACATACAGCAGGCTGGGGCCCAGTTCTCTGGAGATACAGACGTGGTGCGTTAGGTTGAGTGAAAGTGATAAGGAAATTTCCCCAGGAAACATTGGTAAGAGGTGAGGAAGCAGACACAGGGAGGTAAGGAGTAAGCAAAGGTGCCCTACCAAGCAAGGTCGCACAGAGGGTGACTGTGGGCCCACCATTGGAGGAGCTGGGGTCAATATAGACCACATTCCAAGGCTGTCCTGGTGGGGTCACAGAGGATCTGGAGTATTTGCACTTCCAAATCTGTCAGTCATTGGTTCACTGCTGTCCTGAGGAAATGTCAGTTCCCGGACACCCCCGCTCTCTGAGCACACAGGCAAAGTGGACTCCTGCTACCTGAGGGCATTCTGCCAACAGAGATACTCTGGTTCTGGCTGAAGGAAGTCGACACAGACAGGCAGGGCCAATGCAGAATGAAAATACGCGGGCCCTTTTTCAAAAAGCAGGAAAAACATGCCATGAGAGGTACTAACATAAAAGCTTCTTCCTTTCTTCCACAGTTTCTTTCTTGACTTGTCACACGGTATTTTTAATTATTATTATTTGCTATTTCATGCCACTCCAAGTCAAAATTAAAATTTTAAATTGTTAGCATGACTCTTACCTTTCATTTTCATATTGTGCAATGCCAGCGTAAAATGCAAATGTAAGAGCATTAACTCTCATGCTAAATGGTCAAAATTACACGATTTGCATATTGCATTCTTACCAGAACAGTAGAAACGCCACACAAAACGAATCCAACTGCTTTTATTTCACTTCCTGATTCATGCACATTCTGCCAATGCTCTCTACCTTTGCCTTACTGAGGAGTAAGGAAGAATTGGAAGGAAAAGAACTATAGGTTACCTTGGCTTTCCTTTTCCTTCTGTGTAAGTTGTGGGCAAATGCAGGGAAATACCCTGAGTAAGAAAGGACATGCAAGGCTTCCTCCGTCCTTCGTGTTTCTCGGAATCCCACTGCCTTCTTTGTGTCTGAAGCAAGTCTATGTTCTCGAAAGGAAAGTGTGGCCTCTTGGGGCTGTCAGTGTCCCTCCCTCTACTCAGTCGTAGACAAAACATTTACCTGGTAGTCACTTTGCGTCTCCATGAACTCACACGCATCACGGACACACCAGAAGTCTGCGCTGTGGCGAACGTTCTCTGAGAACGCAGCAGCAAAAAAGGCTGTGCGCACACACTGCGCGTGTCGCCTCTGTCCCTGCACGTGCTCTGTTGTCCCGTCAGCGTTCACTTAAATAAAATGCAAGTTCAAAGAGAAAATTGTTACCAATTTTAATATGGTGGCAGCAGAACCTGAAACTCATAGGGGAGTGCCTCTGAACATGGCGTCCTGTGCACTACACAGGGGACATGCCATGAAGCTGGCGCTGCACTCGGGATGGCAGCATGCGTGAAAACGGTGACCAGACCCCAGGGGATCCGGGTGGAGCGTGTAAACCTGCACACGGGGAAGTGCATACAGCAGGAGGCCAGGGCGGCCGCAGAGACTTGCTACCAGAGGTACAGCCCAGGAGCGCAGGCGAGGCCGGGAAAGGGGAGACAAGCGGAGAAAGCGAAATCAAAGCGGAGGGAGAAAAGCCGAGAGCTGGTTCACCAAGACGCTCGACCGGAAGTATCGGGAGAGAGCCACGGCATGAAGCCCAGGAGCACCGGAGCAAGACACCAGCAAAGGGTCCTCAGGATCAGCGGCCACGTGGATGTGCCCCCAGCCCTGAGCACCCTCCACGGCATCCCTGTGAGCCCGCGAGGCAGGTTTCACGTGTCTGGATGTGGCGTCTCAATGTGACAGTTTTGCTGGACGACGTGGCCTGCCAGCTCCCTCTCATTTCTCTGCCCTCTTGGTTTAAAAGAAAAAACACAAGACAATTTCTAGCAGTGAGGTAGCCCTCTCCCTCCCCTGTGGAGAGCAACACCTTTTGCTTTTCCAACGCTCTCGGCATGCTACTTTTAACATGTGACATGCAGAGTGGCTAATGGTGACCCACCAACGAGCGGGACACCAGGACCAGTGTTCATCTGTGAGACTTTGCAATATGGCAGCAGGAGGCTGTCCTTCGGAGGTATTTAGCCACCTGAAGGCCACCTTCTATCACTGGGTCCTCCCTGGTTTCTCAGCCTCTGCACCCTGAACATTCAGGGCCAGTGATTCTCTGTGGTGGGGGCTGTTCCATGCACCACAGGAGGTTTAGCAGCCTGTCCTCTGCCCACTACATGCCAGTAACACCTCCCTTCCCCTGCCATGTGACGATCAAATAAAGTCCCCAGACATTTCCAGTTGTCCCTTGGGGGACATAATCCCTCTGGGTGAGAACCAGTGACTTCAAGCCTGTGGGCCCTACAGAAAAACACGTCTGTAGAGGACACCACTTTCACTGCCTGCTCTTTGGAGCGTCTGCTTTTCTGAAAGTTTCTCTTTCTCGCCTGGTCTTCCTTGTAGCACTATATCCCCCACTGCTGGGTAAGTCAGAAAGGCCTCAGGGGTAGTAAAGCCACTCGGTGGTAAGTCTCCTCGCTCTATGTCCACACAAAGAGAGGTATATCAGCCTTTAACATTGCTGCAATACATGTATATCCTGAGGCTTGCAAAGATTTTTGTTAGCTCAGTATCCCTTTTCTAACTCTCTAGGGTACTGTGTACTAATATTTAGTGAGAGCTCGATGTTTGCCAGCCTTGACATATGTCTTGTCTCATTTAATCCTTAAAGAGAAAACCGTAACTCCTGTAAAACGGCACATCTCTTATAACTCCTAAGAAAAATAACTCCTATAAAATAGCATTGACTTCCACGGTGGGAGTTAATAAGCTACTTGCCCAAGACCACCCAGGTAGTAAATGGATTTGAACTTGGGTTTTTTTAGGGGTTTTTTGTCTGCTAATCTAAGACCCTTTCATTTCTGCCAATGCCTCTCAAGATGAGTGCATGTGAGAATCGCCTAGGGTGTCTGTGGACAATGCAGGTTCCCAGGCCTCGCCCCTAGAGATTTGGTTGGCAGGTCTACGGCAGGCCCCAAAAATCAGGATTTGAAACTAGCATTTCCACTCACCTGAGAAGTACTGGACTCCATCCTGCCACCTCACGCTGTAATTCATGGTGCGCCTTCGCCACTGCCACCAGGGAAGGGGAGAAGAGGGAAGAGCACAGAGGAGAAGGGTGGGAGAGATCAAAGGCACTTGGTGAGGTGTGGGGTTGAGCGCAGTCGGTTCCCTCCTTCCCCTCTCATCCCTGCAGGCTCAGCCGCATGTCTGACGGTGGCACTGTCGTGTCCAAAAATCCAGCCCTGTGAGATGCCCTTTGACCTCTGCTTCCGAGCGGCCAAGGAGCATCTGGACAGCCGACGGGTCCCCCAGCTCAGGCCTCAGGTGCTGGGACCCAAGCCGCTGTCAGCCTCCCTGACCATAATTCACAAAGCACTGCTATCAGCTTAGTTTAATTATGGAAATGAGCCTGGTCACATTGCATTTGTTTGTCCACAGATACTTTCAGAAACCCTTGGCCTTCCCTACAGATTTTCCCTGGAATCTTTGTCTCCCCGGGCTACATCGTGAAAACCCTGAATCTGTTTGTTGTGTGGTCACTTAAGCTTTTAAATAGTCTGGCCAAGCAAGAGGTACAACACAGTCTGGTATGATGTGCTTTCCAGCAAAAAAATACTAACAGAACATAGTAAAAATAATATTTGGAGGGCTCAGTTCCCACTAGAATTCAGCAAATACTCCTGAAAATCTCCTGAGATTTAGATCTCACTGAAAGGAAAGACTGAGACAGGTTTGAGTTTCAGACTTGAGTGTCTCCCAGCTCCCTTGAGAGACCAAAAAACCCTGCAGATAAACAGAAAATGCTGCTCCTTGTGCCTGCTACTTGTTTGCAAGCAATTGTATGTTTGCCCTACAAACCTCACTGGGTCGTGGCACTTTAAAATAGGTTTCTGTAATGTAACACGCCCAGCTTTTCACCAACACTGCGCAGGGAAGTCAGCCCCTCCGGATCATGACTTCATCGCTCTTTTCTGCTCAAACCATTGCTGCCGGTGGCTTTGGCTTTTATTTGGTGAACTGCAGCTTCAGGAAAGCACCAATCCTCTTCTGTGGCCCAGATTCAAGCACAATTGTCCTTAATCATTTTCCCCTGAGTCCACCTTTTCCAGAAGGTCAAACCCTACTCACGATTGTGCCTCCAGCCCCCCGACAGGCCATTCAGAAGGAAGACGAGTGTTAACTAACTCACAGAGAGGAGGGGCTCCTGTCCCCAGTGTTTGCACATTTCCTCTGTCCCTGGGAGGTGGGGCGCCGGGTCGTGTCACTGGTGGTTGCGTATGTTGTAATCAGAGAGCTGACCTCACACTGTAGTCTCCGTGAAACCCAAGGGTGTACTTTCCAAGAAGTCTTTCCATGTGTGAGATTTTCCTCTTTGATGAAGGAGGAAATCTCAGTAATCAGTATTGATGAACATGATCTGTGCCTTGAATCAGTGTAGGGCAGATTAAGAGCTGACTTATCTTTGTGGACAGGCTGGCTCCCTTTCTCGGACCCGGGGCCATGGATATCACCAGAGCTACTTCATAACCAGAAATATGGTCTCTACAATGGAGGAAAACATTCCATCAGACCCCCCAGTCCCCACTAAGATGAAGCAGCTGTCCCGAGGGTCCATCCCCCTTTGTTGGAACTCCACGCTCACTGAGGGACCACCTTCAGGGCTTGCCAGATACCTTGACACCTGGAAGGGGCCACCTTGAACCACATTCTGGTTATTAGAAGGGGATTTCTTGACTCTATTTAATACATTGTCATTCTGTATTTTCAAGTCACAAGGGTTAACAGACTGGGGGAAGAAATTTGGTAGAGCAGCGCAAATCCGTATTTCCTGTTAGAAACACAGAGTCCAATAAATGTCCTTGCTGATGGAAGGGCAGGAACTTCCCATGCCCCTAGAGCAGGGGCCACTGCTGTTTCATCTGTGGACCTGAGTGGTAGCCTAGGATTGGATGATGTCTGTTTGTTAGGACCAGAGGCGGCAGGTACAGAAGTCAGTCTTGGTTGTCACACTTGAAGCCTGGCATCAGGGCCATCGGATTGGCTCCCGGAGGAGATGGCACATGGTGGTGGTTGTTTCTCTGGCATGACAGAGACAGGCCTCCCCACTGGAGACCTGAACCCTGGGGTCCAGAGCTCCCACTCGGGAGGCCAGTCTCTGGGGCCAGGACTGCTGGATTTAGTACGCGTTTTTAGTACACAAGTTATTTGTTGTTTATCTGAAATTCAGATTTGGCTGGAAGTCCTTGTGTTCTATCTGGCCACACTACCTGGGGCCGTTTCAAGTAAACTCATAAGTTGTTCTCTTCAGGCCCTCTTTAGTCATGAGGATGAGGAGTTCACTCTTCTATGAGAATCTATTTCAAGGAAAGTAGCAGTTGATGTTTTCTACCCCTTAGTGTGAGTTTTGAGTCACTGTTTTCTCGCCCTCAGACATGGTGACATTTTAAGCCTGCTCTCCACTGTGGAACGTGAGGAACAACAGGCGTTGGTCCCAGGGAAGGAATTTCTGGTCTCATTCTGGTAATGCTGCATGGGGTGTTGGTTCCCCTCCTCCCACGGGACAAGGCTGTTGTGGGCAGAGGTGGACACAGGCGGAGACAGGGACTCCTGCCACGTAGGGGCCTCCTGGAGCGTGGCGAGTGGGGAAGCAGAGACACCGTGTCGTGGCCACAGCCAGGCCTGTTCTCACGTGCGGGGACCCATCAGCTGCTCAAGGGAGAGCAGTTTCAAATATTTTCTTTACTAAGAATAAAGACTAAGATTCTGATAAAACAAAGCTATCATCGCTGGGGGCTGCCACTGACGCCTCTCCCCTTTCCTCTTCCTTCCTTCCTACCTTCACTCCTTCCCCCTGCCCTCCCTCCACTTTCTCTCTCTCTCTCTCCCTCTCTCTCTCTCTCTCTCTCTCTCTCTCTCTCTCATAGTTAACAACACATGCTGTAACATTTTTTAAAACCCCTTAAGAAGTATACAGCTAAAAAGTGTCTTTCCTACTCCTGCCTGGCATCTAAGCCGCCCACCTCACCCACACCCCTGCCGCACACAGATTCATACACACAGGTAAACCCACTGGTGCTAATTTCTTTTCCCAGAGTTTTTTCAATATGTATATAGGCAAATTTGAATAGATGTTGTTATCCGCCAAGGACAGCCTATAAACCGCATTGTTCTGCACCTTGCTGTTTTTACTTACCAGTGTATCTTAGAGATCTTTTCAAACACAAAGACCCTATTCATCCCTTTTTGTGGCCTCATAGTACTCCAATTGTATGGATTGGCATAATATATGTAACCAAGTCTCTGCTCCCAGAAATTTAGGTTGTTTCTGAGATTTTGCTGTCACCAGAGTACTGGACCGAGCAGCTCTGTGCCCAGCCTTTTCTCACATGGGCAAGTCACATGCAGCACAAATGCCCTCGAATGGCACTGCCGGTCAGTGAGAGATCCTTCAGCCTGAGTCTTTGTTATACAATCCAAGGAAGGAATATTTTTATTTTTTAAATTATAACTGAATAAATTTAAATTATTTGGCTGCAAGTAACAAAATATAGTTCAAATCACCTTGACAGTGGCTGGGAGGGGGAGAGAGAAAGGTGGCGATGGTCACTATAAGGACAAGGACACAGCTCATGGTACCAGAGGCAGGAGCTCAGCCGTGCTCCCAGAAGGGACAGCACCGAGGAGCTAGAAGATCCCAAGAAGGCCCTGGGATACTGTTCCCTGTCGCCCATCACTGCTTCTATTTTGTTCTTCCTTCTTGAAAGCCTTTTTTCCTGTCTTCTGCTCAACCTTCAGAACCAGTAAAAGATGGCAGCTCCCGGCTACCAAGTTCACACTTGGGGAGAGACAGAGTGAGTGACTGTGTGTGTGCGTGCACACAGGGTGGCTTTCTGCTTCGATTCCCCACTCCCAGAGAAGGATGCTGGCCTGAACTAGGGGTCAGGTGCCCATCCCTGGTCCAGGCAGCTATGAACAGTAAAGTGTCATCACGTCCACGCTGAAACCTGGGACCCGCTACTCTGAGAGAGCAGAGCGCCCAACGGGATATTTTTGAGCTGGGCAGATATTCCAAAGGGCGTTTGTACAACCACAAATAAAGTAAAAGTGTATCTTTGTCATTTTAATATCATATCAAAAAGGATTATAAAAAACAGACCAGAAATGTGATGAATTCTAAGTGCTTAATAAATCTCTCCTTTAAATAATCCTAGTGGTTTCTAAGGTTATCATATCACCATGGCAGAAATGAATTAGGTATAAACTGGACAAAGTCTCATCTCTCCTGTTTCTTTTCAGCAGTTTCCTAAAAACTGTTGTTACCAGGCCGGGCGCGGTGGCTCACGCCTGTAATCCTAGCACTCTGGGAGGCCGAGGCGGGCGGATTGTTTGAGCTCAGGAGTTCAAGACCAGCCTGAGCAAGAGTGAGACCCCGTCTCTACTAAAAATAGAAAGAAATTAATCAGACAACTAAAAATATATAGAAAAAATTAGCCAGGCATAGTGGTGCATGCCTGTAGTCCCAGCTACTCAGGAGGCTGAGGCAGGAGGAGCACTTGAGCCCAGGAGTTTGAGGTTGCTGTGAGCTAGGCTGATGCCATGGCACTCTAGCCGGGCAACAGAGTGAGACTCTGTCTCAAAAAAAAAAAAAAAAAAAAAAAAAAAAAAAAAAAACCTGCTGTTATCAGAGAAGCTTTTTAGAGTAAACCAATTTTTTTTTTTTTTTTACATTTTATAAAACAAAAGCTTCTCTTTCATGAAATCCAGAAAGACCATCATTTCAGGGCTGGCCTACAGGACATATTTCAATGTGATGGGTAATGTCATTTTAGAAGAGTGAGCTGTTTCTTTCTTTTTTTTTTTCAACTTAAAGACAAAATGGCCAGGGAAAAAGCCGCCAAGTCTCTGAGTAATCTTATTGAGGGTTCAGTTTTCTAAGTATGACCTTATGCTAGCAACAGCTCCTGAGTAACAAGAAAACAAGCCAAGCTAGGGAGCCCTGCTTCTACGAGACAAGAAACCGTAAGACAGCAAAGTCTGAAGGCAAGTTCTAATTACATAACAGCAATGAGTCACCAGTGCTGTCAGAGATCACAGGCAGCCAAACAGCGACCCGCCCTCTCCCCGCATTCTCAAAGCACGTAGCTCGGTTCCGACCGCCCCACGCCTTCCTCTCACCCTCCCTTCCTTCCTTCTTGTCTACTTTTTTTTCTTTTCTTTCCCATTCTGTGCTACATTAGTCAGTGTGCTCCAGTGAAATAGAACCAATAGGAAGCATATATATATTTAGAAGGAGATTTATTATAAGAAGTTGTCTCACACAATCACAGGGCTGGGCAAGTGCTAGGATCTGCGGGGTGAGTCTGCCACTGAAGGCCCAGGAGAGCTGCGGTTGCAGTCCCAGTCTGAGCCTGAAGGCCCGCGAGCCAGGACTGATGACGCAGCGCTGGTCCGAAGGCCAGCAGACTCAAGACCTGGGAAGAGCCAAGGTTTCCATCTGAGTTGGAAGACAAGAAAAAGTGAATGTCCCCATTTCAAGGACAATCAGGCAGCAGGGATTCTGTCTTACTCAGGGGAAGTCAGCCTTTTTGTCCCGTTCAGGCTTTCAACCGACTGGATGACGCCCACCCACAGTGCAGAGGGCAACCTGCTTTGCTCAGCCTGCTGATTCGAATGCTTATCTCATCCAGAAACACCCTCACAGGAACACCCGGAATAATGTTTGACCAGATGTCAGGGCACTCCATGGCTCTCAGTCAAGTCGACATAAAATTAACCATCACACGTGCCTCTGTTCTCGTGTGCACTGGCCACCACTGCGTATGGCTAAGACGACATATCGTGCTGTTCTTTGTTTCTCATTTCTCATTTACAGCAAAGTTTCTAGAAAGAGAAGGCTATACTCACTGTCTGCAACTCCTCATCTCTCAGTCAGTGACCAACCCGGTGGCAGTTGGCATTGTCCCCATCATTCCACTGAAACTGACTCCTTAACAGCATCCATAACCTAATTGTCAAATTCTTTCGTCCCTTGATTTCTGTATTCTGAATTTCCTCCTGGCCATTTCTCCTTTGTGTGTCCCTCTAGGGGTGATGGTCCCCAGGGCCTGCCATCCTCCTATCTTATTGAATAAGCTCTGTCTGGCTGACAAGGTAGGCACTCTTGCTTTAGCTACCAGCTCTAAGCTCATGACTCTGAAATCTGTATCTTCAACATTCACCACTCTCTCTGAATCCCAGACTGGTATAAATTAGTATAACTGATTAGAGATGCTCTCCGCATGGGACAGTCTCCACGTGAAACTGGGACCTAACATGTCACATTAAATTCATCATTTTCTCATAGACTTACATCCTAATTTCCTCCTCCTCAGAATGACACCAGCATCCACTCAAGTGTCCTGAGCTTTCACCTGGGAGACATTTATTCCAAATGGCTCCCTCTCCCTTGCCTTCTAATTCCGTCAGTCACTACGCTCTTTCCATTCTAGAATGGAATTGCTAAAATCCATTTCCTCTCCTCTTCATGGTCTCTGTCGCAGGCTCAATCCGAGCCCTCCTTGTTTCTCACCTGGATTACTTGCACAGCTTTGTGATGGATTTCTCTCCACTTCCCTTTCCACCTCCCTTCCAATTCGTCCTCTATATTCAGTGTGATTTTCATGGCAAGAAAACATGACTGAGTTACTTCCCAATTAAAACTTTTCCAAACCCGCCCATTGCCTTTAGGATGCCATGTGAAGACGACTGGACGATTGCAGCAGTCCAGGAGGGAGGCAGTGAGTTAGAACAGAAGCACCTGAGATGGAGGGATTGGGGGTGAGGGGAAGGGAGGGAGCTGGGAGGTCCAGGGAACTAGAAATGACAAGACCCCACCACCCGCTAGACGTGGCAGTGGGAGTGAAGGGAGGAGGAAAGAATACCTCCCCATTCTGACTTGGATGATTGAATGAGTCACAGTCCTGTTCTCTGAGACTGGGGACCTTACAGCCTGCCTTGTGGCAAACAGCAAGTGGAGTTACCTGGGTGGGGCTCCACGTCTGGGGAAGCAAGGCCTTCAGGAAACTCAAAGGTCTGGGTGGAGATGAGTCAGAGACCTAGTAAAGAAGAAATAAAAATTAATACCAGATGGGTGAAGGAGGCAGTTGAAAGTCCTTGTAAATAGTCAGCGTCCAAGAACTCTGCAGAAGTGGAAGGTGCCACAAATAACGTCCTCTCTTCTGCCAGGAGATTCCTAAAAATTTGCTGGCAACAACCAGAGGAAGAATCGCCGCCATGCACCCATCAAGACATTACCTAAGCAAAAAAGGGTTTAAAGGACATAAAACTCTGACTTTCACCCTCATTTATTTCACAATCACCACCATGCCCTTTCTCTTCATCAGGTTTTTGGCCATAGGTTGGAATATCTTGCTGTTTGTAGAAAACATTAAAACATGAATCATTTTGTTGCTGTGCCTTCAAGGCAGGCATTTGGATGCCCAGACAGATGAACTAATAGCTCTTTTCATCTCACTCCCTTTATAGAGTCATAGCCATTTAAAACAAAGGCAAGTCTTGTTTTGCAGATCTTTAAAGCACACCTGAGGATGTGACTGTTTAGCCAAATCCAAGTATATCCAACACATGGGGGTATTAAATCCCAAACAAATTCTTCTTTGGCACAGCCTGACAAGATCATTGGTATTTATTTATCGTTTTTATACAAATGGGAAAAGATATACCATAACCAAGAAGTTTGCACAGTCACCTGGTTAGAATCCTGAATGGGACCCAAGGCAAGGCTGAAGAACAAATTGTTTCTGCCAAAGGGCAGCTGAAAACTATGGCTTTTTGCTCTGCAAGCAGGTAGCTGATGGACTGTCGTATGACATCTCTGACTTTCTGTCTTAGTTACCTACCAAAATAAACTGTGCGAATCCCAACACGGTAGAAAGACTCCATCATCAACTGACTAGCAAAACTGTGGTCAGGCTGCACAGCCTGGGGAAACAAAATTGGTAACGAAGACAAGTTAGTAGTTTACTTTTAAGAGACCTGGACTTCAGGTACTGTCAGTGGCACAGAAAGTGTGCTCTGCTGGCTGCATTGGTCCTGGGCTCAGAATTTCCCTGAGGCAGGACAATTGAGGTACAGAGCTGGTTTCAGCCCTGTGACCTGCTCCCCCTTCTCTCGTGGGTGAACACTGCCTTCCCCTCATCATGGTTTCTCTGACACCTTTGCCCAGAAATCTGACACAGGCCAGTCCCCATTCCCTTAGGGCACTGCCCATCTGGTGACAGGCAAACAAGAGAGCTGTACTCAGTCGATGATATTGACGATTGACAAATGCCCAGCTCTGTGCCTTCTAATTAAATTGCATGGCATTTCACCACGGGCTCCTCCACACCTTATCTCAAGGGCACAAGCAAAGTAGAAATGTCACCCAGTGTGACAGGGCCAGAGAGAGAGAGAAATTTTGGGTCAATAATGCTTTTTCTGGTGTCCCGCCAATGATATATCTGGGTTATAACCTAAATAAGATACAAAATCCAGGATGCATGTTTGTCCAATCCCTTTATTTTACACAAGAGGACACTGAGGCCCAGAAATGGCTGAGTTGCCCAAAGTAACAGACATGAGACGAGACTCCTGGTCTCCGGACTTCTGGGCCGTGGTTCCTCCTGCAATGAACAGCTTCACCCACCGTCCGTGGCACAAGGCTGCGTGGGAGTGACAGAAGGTTGGAGAACCTGGCTCACCTCAGCCACTGCCCTTGTGGCTTCCCATCAAGGACCCTAAATATGAGCATCGGATACCAGAATACAGAAACATCCAAGGAGAAATGAGAGAAGCGTAGGCTCGATGTCTGCAAGCCTCAGTGTAGGAAATGAAGTGGGGTGCCAGGAAATCAGGAACTTAGGCTGTCCTGAGGAGGCCATAAAAGCCGCCTTACTCACCCCTTCTCATTCCAAGCCACAGAGAGAAGCATCCTGCAAGCAGAAGCCCTGCTGTTTTACCCATGCCTGGGCCACGAGGCCTGAAATCCTTCCCATTCACCTTTCTCTTTGGAAGGAAGTTTTTTTTTCCTTTCTTATCACCAAAAATTTGACAGAGCCCCAGCGAGAGTCTTCTTCATCCCAGGTCCTCATTCAACAAACCTGTCCTGGGGAAACAAAGATGGAACAGCCACAGTCACGACCCTCGAGGAGCTCCTGGTCTGAAGGTCCAGTTTGTGTAGAGTGCCTACTGGCACGTGGGCCTCACGGCCTCGTGTGGACAGTGCGCAGACTTCTAAATCCCAAGTCTCAACATATGGTCCAACAAAAGACTGTTTTTCTAATTTGTGAATGTTTTATATGAGTGTCTTTAAAAGGCTTACAAATTAAATTGTGTTAGTAAGTCCTATAACAAGTTTCCTTTACTGGAAAGAAATAAAATTTATTAAATCAGGCTTTTTTGAGAAAAATCTGTGCTGTATTTTCACCAAATCCATACGCTTTAACTTGTAAAGCCTCGTTATAATCACAGCCTACTGCACTTGGAAAGGATCTGAAAGTCACCTAATAAGATGTAGGTTTTCTTATTTTATTTTTTAAACAATGAAACAAGTTTTTAAAACAAATAATACCAAGAGCTCCAAAATATAAAATACTTAAAATGGGAGCTGTTTTGGTCAAAGGAAGAGTGAAGATCTCAGAGCCCCTCTCTCGCCCCCCTCTCCCACCTGTCTGCCTCTGCTCTCCCACAGAACCCGGAACTGCTCTCCACAGAAATGATGAGCTGCTACTCTTCACGTCGCTAATGAGGAAACAAGACCCAAAGCCAGTAAATGAGAGGTCAAATGTGTCGGAGAGAGTTCTGTGCAGAGTAGGGGCAGGAACATTGGCTTTCTGAGGCCCCTTTCCTGTTCTCCATCCACCCATCCATTTATCCATCCTTCTATCCTCCGGTGCATCCACCCATCCATTCCTCTCCATTTATGCAGTCATTCATCCATCTAGCTATGCACCCACCCATCCGTCCGTCCACCTGCTTTACAAATCTTCATTAAGCACTGGGTGTCCTACACTTGGAAGAAAGGTAGGCAGAGGCCAGACCATGCAAAGTGTAATGAGTCATCTTAAGAATTTGGGGGCTGGGTGTGGTGGCTCATGCCTGAAATCCCAGCACTTTGGAAGGCCAAAGTGGGAGGATCATTTGAGGCCAGAAGTTCAAGACCGGGCTAGGCAACATAATAAGACCCTGTATCTACAAAAAACTTAAAAATTAGCATGCCTGTAGCTCCAGATACTTGGGAGGCTGAGGTGGGAGGATTGCTTAAGGACAGGAGTTCAAGGCTACAGTGAGCTACGATGGTGTCGCCGCACTCCAGCCTGGGCGACAGAGTGAGATCCCATTCTGGACACTGTCTTAAAAACAATAGGAAAGGCATTGCAGGTTTTTTGGTTTTGCTTGAGTTCAGAGATCCACTTTTAAAAATACTTATTATATAAATTTTCAAAAGTAGAGAGAGTAGTATCAATCAACCAGCTTCGACAATTCCCAGCATATGGAAAACTTTGTTTCACTGTCTCTCCATTCTCCCCACTCCACTGGGTTATTGCCCTGCAAGTACTCAGTATGTATCTCCAAAAGATAAGGACTCTTAAAAAAATATAATATATATATTTATGTATGTATATATATAACCAACCTACCACTATCACACCTAAAGCATTTCACAATAATTCCTTAATATAAAATATTGTCAGTCGACTAAACAACTTGAGGGAGGAAACTCAAGTGACCGAGTTTACACTTCAGAGGCGTGAGCTCTAGTGCAGCGTGAGGGAGGGAGTACAGAGAGAGGCGGCAGGAGCCAATGTGGCAGTCCAGATGGGCACAGACGTGGCCATGGCTAACACACAGCAGCAGGGACAGGGAGGCACCGAGAGGTGCAAGAGCGTCGTTTGCAGGAGGCCTGGTTGAGAGATGAGAGAGGATGCTGAGCAGCGGGAAGGCATTGGGATGATGCCAGCGTCTGGTGCGGGTCGTGGTGCCACTCACTGAGAAAGGAGGCAAAACCCAAAACGTCCGTGTGGATTAGCGGGTGAGATGTGTCTTTTGGACGGGTGGGGCGAAGGTGGGAGAGGAGCATCCGAGGGGAACTGTCCAGGCCCAGGCTGGAGGCACAAGTGTGGCAGTTCTGAGGCCGCAGGTGGAACTGAAAGTCGTGGCTGCAGGTGAGCCCCGCCAGGGAGCCCGTGCACAGTGAGAGCAGAAGAGGCTGAGGACAGGACTCTGGAGGCGCCAGGAGGAGAGACACCCGGCAGACCGGTACTGAGAAAAAAGCACATTTAGAAAGGACAAAAGTTTTCAACAATGTCCATGTGGCTAAGATGTCAAGTAAGACTTGGAAGTGTCCACTGGGTTTAGGAAGAAGGATTTAGAACAAGGTGATGCAGAAAGAGCCGCTTCAGTGAGGGAAAGAGGGCAAACAGCAGACTGTTTTGGGCAAGAAGGGAAAAACTGGCGGTGGCAAGTAGGGATGATGTGGCTACGAAGGGGAGGAGAGAGCTAGGGCAATAGCGAAAGGGAAAAGCAGAGCTCAGGAAGGACTTTACAAACTAATAATACTGGACACATCATATACCATATGCCAGTGTGATGGGCTGCATGTTTGGGCTGCCCTAAAATTCTTAGGCTGACGCCCTAACGCCCAGTATAGCCGTACTTGGACACGGGAACCTCTAAAGAAGTAATTATGGTCAAATGAGGTCATGACTGTGAAAGCCTGGTCCAACAGTGAGGTGTCCTCATGAGAAGGGACACCAGAGATCTCTTTCTCCCTCCCCGCAACCACCCACCAGGAATGTGCGCCGAGGAAAAGCCATCTGAGCACACAGAAAGATGGCGGCACCTACCAGCCAAGAGATGGGGCCTCAGAACGAAAACCTCCTTGCCGGCCCTTGGTCTTGGATTTCCAGGCTTGAGAACTGTGAGAAATAAATTTCTGTTGCTTAAGCGCCTCAGCCTGTGGTATTTTGTCGTGGCAGCCTTAGCAAACTCATACAGCTCAGGCACTGTGATCAGCGTGTTACCTGCTTCTGTTTGTTTAATACACACACAAGTCCTGTATCTCCCTGTGTAGATGGTGAGATTGAAGCTTGGGGAGGTAAACAAACTAACTCGCGTAAGGTGGCACAGCAAGTAAGTGGCAGAAGTTAGCAGGCAGAGCACTAATACTGTTTCCTAGGGCTGCCGTAACAAGTGCCATGGACGGGGGGCTTAAACAACAGAAATTTACTCTCTCGCCATTCTGGAGGCTGGGAGTCTAAGACCAAGAGCCAGTAGGGTTGGGTCATTTTGAGGGCCATGAGGGAAGCGTCTGTTCCAGGCTTCCCTCCTTGGCTTGTAGATGGCTGTCTTCTCCCTGTGTCTGTTCATATCAATGCCCCTTCTATATGCCTGTGTCAAATTTTTTCTTTTTATAAGGACATCAGTCCAGTTGGATGAGGGGCCCACTCTACTCTGGTATGACCTTATCTTAACTAATCACATCCACAATGGCTGTATTTCCAAATAAGACCGCACTGTGAGATACTGAGGGTTAGAACTTCAAAGTGCAAATTTTGGGAGTCACAGTTCAGCCCATAGCACTGCCTCCTGCCCTGTCCAGATGAAGGCCATGTGACCAGAAGGACTTGGCCAGCCAAGGAGACATCTGACTCCAGGTTCTTGAAAGACCTGGGCCTATTCAACCACAGTTGGGAGAGCGAGAGAGAGAGAGAGAGAGAGAGAGAGAGAGAGAGATCATTTATAGGGAGATATCCTTGGGAAGGTGAGAGGGGGTGCATTGAGTGACAGGTGGAGGGATTAGCTTGGGCACAAGAGGAGACAATTCCCTTATTGTCACAAAGAGGAGGGGAGGGAAAAGGGATTCACTTAGATGCAAAGTGAATCTGCAGACGTGGAGGAGGGAAGTCGAGGGAGTTCTCTTCTTGCTGCTCCTGCTTAATTCGTGAAGCAGGGGGGAGATCACCCACTGAGGCTGACAGCAGGGTTTGGGACCAGGGCTCAGGAGAGGGACAGGCAATAAAACCAGAGACTTTGAAAAGAGTGGGGAAAGTCTGAAACAGCCACTGTATAGAAATTATAACAGCTTTCCGTGTCTAGAGCAGGCACCATTCTACGTATCATTACAGAAGAGGCCCCTGCTATCATTTTAATAGGAAAATAAGAGAATGGGAGGGTGGGCTTTCCTGGGAGATAGCAAAGGCTGCCTGATAGTAACAAGGGTCCGGATGATTTTGGTGACCGTGAGTTTACAGTGGCACCAACCGCAGGGTGCGTGGTGTTTCCAGCAATGCTCAACAGCTGGCCGATGGATGCGGAGAGTAGACAGTTGAGTTCCATCCAAGGCTGGGCTTTGGCCAGGAGAAAGTATTGTAAGGACAAAGGGGCAAGGGGGTTGAGTGCGTTGGCAGAGGAGGGTGAAGTGAGGACATTTGGGGGCTGAAGCAGGTGGGGAAGGAAGCGGGCACGTGAGGAGGCTGTGCCTGTTTCTGCTGAGGCGGCTTGCTCCCCTCGATTTCTGATGGTCAGAGCACATGGCTACTGCTGCCTCCCGGGGGAGCAGACGCTGCCAGATGCAGCGTGCTAATGAGCTGCAAGCTGCCAGCCTCCCCGGCTGGGCTTCCTCCTCTGCAGGGGTCCTGCCTAGTCCCAGACGGGTGACCCAGGAGTTTGTGTCCAGCACGGCCACAGCTTCCACAGCACACTCTGGGGACACACACGTCCCTCAGAGAGGACGAGGTCACTACCAACTGCACTGGTAGTGGCATGTTGGTGTACCCCCAGGTCAGTCTAGTAATCTCTGTGTTACTTTAAAATGCTGTGTGGGACAACCCTATTTAGATCTTGTATTTTATTACTGTAGTCTTCCAAGACTACCAATCTCCCCTGAGCTGTCATATTTCAGATAAAACCTATGAATGTATATTATTACATTAATATATTATTGGTATACTTATTTTATACCCCTACTGATACTATTAGTAATCAACTTGGAACTCCAAGCTGCTATAATCACTTCAGTATCTTCATGTACAAACAACAGGGGAAAAGAACCCAGAAACTTATTAAAGGAGTGGGAAGAGCAGCAGAATACTAAAATAATTCTGTACAGAATGGTTAAAATTAAAAAGAAACACCAAACCTTGTCAGAAGCAATGAGAACTCTCCCACACTGCAGGTGAGAATAGAAATTGGTACAATCACTTTGGAAAACAGTTTGGTATTTTTCATTAAAGTTGGAGATAAAGCCAAGCACAGTAGCACACACCTGTAGTCCCAGCTACTCAGAAGGCTGAGGCAGGAGAATCACTTGAGGCCAGGAGTTGGAGACCAGCCTGGACAATACAGCGAGACCCTGTCTCAAAAAAATAATGTTGAAGATATGCATATCTTTCATCCAGCAATTCCATCCCTAGGTATATGCACAACAGAAATAGATAAAGATCTACACAGCAGCATTATTCACAATGGCCTAGTACTGAAAATGACTCAATTGTCCATGAACATTAATATGATGGGTAAATGCTGGTATATCCATACAAAGGAATACCATACAGCAGTGAAAATCATAAACTACGGCTATAGGCAAGAGCATGGATACATTTCACGAATAAAATGCTGAGTGGAAGAAAATGACACAAAAGAACACGTACTTTGGTCTGTTTATACAAAGTTTAAAAACAGGGGAAAGTGACCATCCTTACACCACAAGGGAAAGTGACTATGCTGTATAAGAATGCAGACTCACATGAGTAAAGTGGAACATAAAGAAAACCAAGGAGAGACTGACCATAAGCAGGACAGTTACCTCTAGGCAGGCCCACCCCTAACAGAAAATTTAAACAGAAAATTGCCACGTTCACTAACTGGGGACACAAAAATATGCTTCAGATACTACTTTGCTTATGTACAAATTAAAAAATCTATACTATGCAGCATATGTAATTATTCTTTTCTTTTGGCTTTCATTTCAAAATATATAATATCTGATTATTATCATTAGCTGTAAAACAAAGGAGCAATATCTGATAATCTCTTAAATAATAAATTTTCAGGATTCGTTAGAGAATTACAAAAATTTGTCGGGCTTAAGGTAAAAGTACCAATGGAGAACTGCATATTATGGGCCTACATATTTAGATTTTATAAATCGAACTAACAGACTGTTAAATAAAAGGTGTCCTCCCTCCTACCTGGACAAATATCTCTTCTTGGCAACGTAGAAGGCCATGCTGGACCTTAGAATTCTTGGGCAGCTTGGATCTTCTTGCTGCAACCTGTGACACACAAAAAAGGCAGCCCTCAGACCCAGACACCCACCTTCATCCCACACCCGAGGGCCTTGGTGCTACGTGTGTGCACTCCCCAGCCCTCGAGTCTAAGTTTCATCCATGGCTTTCTACAAATATCTGCTTCTAGGCACCCATCAGGAAGGTCAACCTGAGCAAGAGGTCCATGAAGACCTGGAAGTGTGTTTAGAATCCCTAGGACAGGAAGTCCCAGTGTCCCAGTACTTGGCGCATGGTCTAGAAAGGGAGCCGGTCCCAGGTGGCCATGGCCTCTTGGCCCGGTGGACCTCTGTCCCCATGAGAGGGTGCATGGTTAGAGGGGAGCTGGAAGCCCAAAAGCACAAGGCCCAATGCAGGGGCCCCTTGTATGGGCCTAAGGGCAGTGCTGCCTTTAAGGGGAAGAAAGGGCTTGTCTTGGGAAGGGCACTCGGAAAGCTTTTGCAGTCCCGGCAATATTGCCTGTCTGGACCTGGGTGGCAGTTACATGTATAACAATTTAATAAGCTGTACATTTGTTTAACACAGTTTTCTCTAGGTGTGTTATATTTCCCTGTAAAGAATTAATAAAATATGCATGTAGATATGTATAAAAATATATTATTCCTGGTACTGTAGTTTATGGGATCCCCATAGACAAGTCAGCTCTGAGTGGTTGCCTTATAAGCTCAAACACCTTGGGCAGTTAAAATGCGTCCAGGTGCGAGTACCTAAAGAACAACTGGACAGAGTGGGGAAAACACAGTAATCTCGCTCCTGGTTCTCCGCCCATCCAGTCTGGCCAAGATACTTGGGTAACCACGCATGGGTTCAGGCAGAGCAAATGAGTCACGGGCTCACGTCCTCTTGCCTCGCCACTGCAAGTGCCTCAGAGGAAAATTCCTTCTCCCCGCTCTTAGCCAAGACTATAAATACTGTGTTTATCAAACCCAAATTACAGGAGGCTGTTGCCATCCTGGTAGAAGTGAAAGGAGCCCAACTCCCGTTTATCCTGTTTGGAAAGCAGTTCTAGGAAGGCTTCTCTTCCCCATCAGGGCAGCTGGGTAGGTTCATTAACTAGTTTGCTGAGCTGCTACTATGTGCCAGAGACAATTCTCATTTCTCTCTTCTACTTTTTAAAACATCCACTTAGTTTTGATTTTTCATTCTTGATAGGAAAAACACTTTTCTTTTACAAAGATTCACATTACCAGTTCTCCAAAAGATACTCATGTGCCCTTGTGGTTTAAATATCAAGGTTTTTCTCAGAATGTATATTTTAAATATAGTCTATAAATGCATACACACACATACACACCATCTTAAAACTGAGCCTTACAGCTGAGAGATGATGAGAAAGAAGTGAAAAATTGGCCAGTACTAACCCACCAAAAGTCCAGTCCATTTTTTTTTCCAGAAAACCAAATTCTGGGCTTTGCATCTAAGCTGTTTAAAAGCCACATTTCCAAAACACCAGTTTTTCTCCTTTTCGGGAAATAAGTAAAGCATGTGGCTCCGGTGACCTTCACAAGCTGCTGGCGCGAGGTAGAGTCGGGCATGTTTGGCGACTTCAAACTGTTAAAAACAGTGACATATTAAAAGTTGGTTTCAAGGGGGGTATTGAGGCAGCGGAGACAGAAGAGAAAAAAACAAGTTTAGTCAGTGACGAGACCAAAGCTGCAGGCTACAGACAGGGAGGAATCACTCCCACCTCCGTCATTGATAAGAAACTCCCGCCAAACATCTGCCCATCGCTCAACACTCCACCCAAGGTCGACCTTCTCCTTCCCTGTGCCCTCCCAGGACCCACTGCATGTTTGACCAGAGTCTGTGGAACGTTTTATGGCACTGTATTTTGTAGTTGCCCAACTAAACTGTGGGCTCCTTGAGGACAGGACTCTATTTTATGCACGTTTGACGTTCCAGCTAAGGCATAGTAAGAACTCCATAAACGCTTTCTTCGATTACGTGAATGAGTGGATGAATGAAGGATGGATTCCATTCGTGAGACTATGGATTTAGCTTTTCCAACTGCTATGATGTAATCATGAAATGATGAGAAGTGTTTCCACCCCTTCCAGAATTTGCCAACTTGTCCATCTCTAACTTCTGTTTTCAGGTTCAGAAAGCTCTGAGTTCCCTAATGTCAGACACGGGCAAGAGGACCTCGCGCGTCTTTTAAATAGAGTTATGAAAAGGAAGAAAGCGGTCAGCAGACTAAAACACTGGAATTGTCCTTTTCGAGATCCAGAGCTTCAACGTTCCTTGGGCGAAAATGTGGGCAAGGGTGAGTAGTGACAGAAAAAGCGTACGTTTTGTGATTCCCTTTTCTCCCCACACCATTCATCGTGAATACTAATTTCTTCATGAATAGTGAAACAAGATTGTCTCTTCTCATTTTTTCTTACCTGCTCAGCCAGTTCAACTAAACCAAGACAAAAACAAAGAGCGAGAAAGAAAGCATTCTCTAGAGCAAGCCAGTATTTCATTCCATCTGAGTCCCTGCAATGAACAGTAGCACTCGGTATTGCCAATACATGCTGAGTCTCAACTTTCGGTATTCCAGACCTAAAACCCAGACAATTCCACCACCCAAAATCTTCAGATCACTTTAGGATTATCTACATTCAGAGTTGAAAGGTCCTTTGAGAAATTTAACTGCCTGACTTCTAGGTGATATTTTCCCCAACGTTGAAATTTATTTTACTACTTCATACATGTACACACACAGACACCACTTCACATACACCCAGTAGGACATAAATATTTCGAAATTATCATTATCCCCTAATAAAAAGGGGTGTTTATGCCTTGTTATCAATGCTTTCTTAAGATATATTTCTACTGCTTCTTTCGGGCAGCATGCTGGGTAAAAGACAGGGACATGAAGCCATGCTCCCGGATTCGAAGCCCAGCCCTGCCACTCTCAAGTGGTAGAACCTTGAACGAGTTATTTAGCCTCTCTGTGCCTCAGTGTCTTCATCTATAAAATAAGGATGAGACTAGCACCCACCTGGAGGGGTTGGTGCAATGACTAAATAAGCTAAATGCTTAGAATTGTGTCTGGCACATACTAAGCCCTCAAGAGATGCTCGCAGTGACCCCTGGAGTTCCACAGCATGTAGGAAGTAAAGTCAGCGCAGCTGAGAGAACTCATTAAAAGGAGCAGACAGACAGGAGAAGCGGAGTGTAAGGAAAGGGCTGGTGAGAAAAATGGGCCTTGAGAATCTGGGCCAGGCTAGGCTGGGCTGCTCTCCTGAGCTTCCTCCAGCTGCTGCTTTGTGGTTCCAGCAGCCACAGTGGAGATACCATGTGCGAGGGTGTGGTCAGAAAAATCTTCTGGGAAAGGCTGTACTAAACTCTGAAATACTCTTAAAAGCAAGCCCTGAGGTACCTGCGCAAACACCAACGTGAGGAGAAAGTGGAGAGGTCTCACCCACACCTGTAGAGCCATCCGGGCACCGCAGGGAGGCCGGGCACCCGCCGTACTCTTTAGCTGGGGTTGTTTTGTTTTGTCTCACTTTCAGAGAGCTGGGAGTTAAACATTTACCAAAGCTCCACCGGAGATGAGAAAGGGGCTGGCTCAGAAAAACTGAAAAACTAACCAAAAAAAAAAAAAAATCTTTTAAATTGCATACCTTTTTCTGTAGTGTGCTCTCTCCTCCCCTGTACAGCAGGGCACGAGGCTGGGAGTTGGGTATGGTGTGCTATGGTTTATCTGAAGAAAAAAACCCAAACCAAATTCTTGAGTCACAGAGGGCCAAAAAATGTCGATGGACAGGATTTGAAAATGTCGCCTTTTTTTTTTTTGCCATTTTTTTTTCCTCTCTAAATACAAGTTTGCGCATGTCCAAAGTAGTGATCCACACCATATATTTACACCTGCCAAGTTTGTGGCAAATGTCCTATAAAGGGAGATGTGAGCAAGGTGAGTAATTCACATATTCTCTTATCACCCCTTTACAAATATGATTATTCCGATATATTTTGGGGAATATGAAAATGCTGTGTAGTGAGAATTTTCACCCTATTTCGTTATAGCTAAAAGACTATTTAGCCTGCTCAGATGTCTAAGTTGTTCCTTAAGGGTTAAGGATGAAAGAATATGGATCAAAATGAAGAAATAGCTCTAAAGCTGTCTGCATTCGTTTGCTTGGGCTGCCACGGCAAAGTACCACAGATGGGGGCGGGGGGCCTTAAGAGACAGAAATTTATTTCCTCACAGTTCTGGGGGCTGGAAGTCCAAGATCAAGGTGTTGGCAGGCTTGGTTCCTTCTCAGGCTTCTCTCTTTGGCTAGCGGGTGGCCGTCATCTCCCTGTGTCTTCACATGGTCTCCCCTCTGTGTGTGTCTGTGTCCTCATCGCCTCTTCTTAGAAGGACACCAGTCATCGTGGATTAAGGCCCATCCTCATGACCTCATTTTAACTTAATTACTTCTATAAAGACCCTTCGCCAAATACACTCACATTCTGAGGCACTGAGGACTAGGACTTAAACTTATGAATTTGGGAGGGTGGGGACACGTATCATCCCATCACGCTGCCCAAACATGAGCACTATGTATCCACAAGGATGTCTGATTGAACAACATCCACAGGTCACATTCCCAGAGAAGCAAATTCTGAGATGGAGACTGGCATGCAGGTGGTTTATGGGGAGTGCTCTTAGAGGAAACACTGTCATGCTGTCAAGGCGGCAAAGGAAGCAGGATTAGACAGATGGAGTGTCCAAGTCATAGTGAAGGCCCCAGCTAATTGCAGGGGTGCTCTGGAGGTGAGATGGCCCTTCAGAGCTGTCCAGAACCCACCTGGACCAGGCGCTGGCTGCAGGCTGCCACTGCGAGGAGGGATGATGTGTTGAGGAGGCTCTCCTCAGCTGAGGACAATCTCAGGAGGGGACTTGTCTGTGAGCTACTAGGTGCCAACCCTTCTGTAGCTAACAGAATGAATGACCGCTCAGTTGGAAGTGGGGTCTCTGGTCGGTGCACCCCAGCGTCCACTACAAATATGAAGTTGACTTTCCTCAAGTGAGTGGAAGGACTTCCCATTATCTTCTTAAGAAATTTCTCACAACCTACAGAAGGGGAGAAAGTATTCACAAACCATACATCTGATAATGGATTAACGTCCAAAATACTAAGGGACTCATACAACTCAATAGCAAGAAAACAAATGACCTGACTAAAAAATGGGCAAAGAACCTGAACAGACATTTCTTAAAAGAAGACATACAGATAGCCAGCAGGCATATAAAAATGTGCTCAACATCACTAACTATCAGGGAAAGGCAAATCAAAGCCACAGTGAGGTATCATCTTACTCTGGTTAGAATGGCTGTTATCATAAAAACAAAAGATAACAAGTGTTGGTGAGGATGTGGAGAAAAGGGAAGCGTTTTACATTGTTGGTGGGAAAGTAAGCTGGTATAGTCATTATGGAAAATGGCACGGAGCTTCCTCAAAACTTAAAAATAGAATTATCACATGATCCAGCAATTCTACTTCTGGTTATTTACCCAAAGGAAATGAAATCAATGTGTCGAAGAGTTCTCTGCATTTCTGTGTTCATTACAGCATTATTCACAATAACCAAGATATGAGATCAACCAAAATGTCCATGCATAGATGAATGGATAAAGAAAATGTGGGATATACACACGACAGAATATTATTCACCCATAAATAACGAATGAAATCCTGTCATATGCAGCAACATGGCCAGAACTGGAGGGTCATTATGTGTAGTGAAATAAGTAGACACAGCAAGGCAAATACTGCATAATCTCCCTTTATATGTGAAACCTAAAAAGTCAAATCCATAGAAGCAAAGATTAGAATGGTGGGTACCAGGGGCTGGAGGGCTGAGGGGATTGAGAAGATGTTGGTCAAAGACTAGAGACTGTCAGTTAAAGGATGAACAAGTTCTGGGAATCGAACGTACAACACGGGGACATAGCAATACTGTACTGGATATTTGAAATTTGCTAAGACAGTAGATCCTGAATGTTCTGACTACACACACACACATGCGCGCACACACACACACACACACACATGAAATGGTCACTATGTGAGGTGATAGATATGTGAATTAGCTTGGTTGTGGTCATCATTTTGCAGTGTATATGTATATCAAAACGTCATGTTGTATACTTTAAATACACAGAATTTTTATTTGTCAAATATATGTCTATGAAGCTAGGGTAAAAAAAGAAAACAAAGAAATTTCTCATAACATCTCTTAGTATATCAAAAGGTAACCTATTATAACCCTAAAATATCTGACCCAACATTGGGCAGTGAGTGTGGCTTAGTGGGAAAAGTGCACACTGTGGATCCCAAAATGTCTGGGTTCAAATCCATGCCCTGCTAGTTATTAATAGCTTTTACCCTCTCCTAACCTCCAATTTCTCCTGTGCACAATGAGGATAATAATACCAACTTTGTTGGACTGTTGCAAGAGTAAAACAAAAATATACTTAGAGTGTCTAGCACAATGCTTGACACAAAGAAGACCTCTAAAAACCATCAGTGCCCTTCCTATTTTTGCAGCAAATAGTTCATTGGTGGTGACAGGTTACAGATCATAAACAGAGATTTCATCTCCCAGTGAAGGAGTGTTTCTCAACTGGTGTGACCAGAGTCACCTGTAAAGATTGTTAAAATTCAGATTCCCTGGACCCCACCCACCCCATTCTCAGTGAATCTAATTCAGGGATTGTAGGGTGGAGCAAGCCCCGTGGCTGTTTCTGATACCCAGGAAATCTAGAGGCTGTGGATGCTGATCTCAGTAAGTTCATACACTTTATATGAGAGCCCAGGCAGTTCTGTGCTTAGGAGATGCCAGAGGACATTTCTCACTGACCTCCTTGTCATACGTTCTGTGGCTGTGGATATACACATCACATCACAAAGCGTAAATACCGTGTATTCCAGAACTGAAACATGCATAAATCATGTCAGTCATAGAATCAAACCAATTCTCCTTTTTGAGATGTTATTTTATTGAGGTATAAATCACCACTAAAAGGCAATTTGATGCAGACAGGAATTTTATTGGGGGATGCAGATCCCCTGAGCCTGTCTGGAAAATGAGAAGCATATTCAAAGGTGAAGTACCCCGCAAGTGCAGGAGTCGCTGGGCCCTCATGTCTGCACGGAGATGTAACTTTCTCATTTAGACCAAGTCCAGTGGAGCTGCCCAGATGGGTCTGCTGAAGGCTTTCTGTGTTTGATTCTGAGCGGCGTCGCAGAAACTGCACTGTCAAAAAGACACTGACCGAGGTCTAGAAAGTAAACAGGAGCTGGGCTGCAGAAATGACCTCCAAGCTTACATGGGCTTTCCCATGCCTACCCGATGCTTGTCTTGATTTAACACCAGGTCATGAGGTTTTCCAGTGTCTTCTGTGGCTTTCTTTTCCCACAGGCAGGCCTCATTTATTCTAAAATATGAAGCTTCAGAGGTTTCTTGAAAATGGTAATTTCGCTCAGTAAAAATAAGTCCAGATGAAAACCCTATCTGTGGGAATCCATTCTGAAAAAGGATTAAAGTAAGAACATGCCAGGAACTGTCTATTTTCCCCAAAGGATGGGTAGCCACCCAGACCTAATCGCTTCCCGTATGATAGAAAAAGATTCTGGAAACAGCACAGCAAAAATATTTCAATGGCTGAGAACTCTAAGGTGACTCTGTAGCCACCATCTCCATGCAAACATCACAAGTGTGGCAATGGTGAGCCCTTCTGGCCTTAGAGCTATGTTGCTAATAACAAGACAGAATAGGTCTGAGTTCTCTTATTATTAATGAGAGGAGTTTCCATCACCGTTTTCCCACAGTTTGCTTTTATTCTCTTTTAAAAACTATTTCTGCAGGTTTGACGAGGGTGTTGTAACCCACAGAGGCACCGTAATACTAAAGAGAACTACACATCCCTGTCCTTTAAGTATTGCCAGAGCCCACTGGGTTTTTCACTGGCCCATGCAGAGAAGCACCTTTGAGTACAATACTCAATTAAATGGTAGATTTGCATCAAGTGCCCACGTTCAAATCTCTGTCTACCTCTGCCCTGTGCTCTGCCATTCCCTAGATACACAGGATTTTGGAGCTGGTGGAGCATGTTAGCGAGGCTAGTGCTGCAGTGGACCACAGCGACAAGTTACCCTACAACCTCAGTGGCTCAGCGACCCTCCTGGGAATCTATCCCTAGGGATTTGGTCTCTTCCATGACATGGCTCCACCATCTCAGGTCTCTCACCTCCAGCAGTGTAGATGAAGAAGAGAGAGGGTGTGGGACACTGTAGGGAGCAGGCCGGAAGGTGAGTGCCTCACTTCCTCCAGCATCTGATTGGCCAGAACTCAGTCTTATGTGCTCAACCTCAACCCAAAGGCAGCAAGGAAGAGTGGAGAAGTACACAGATGCTAAGAGTGTCTGCCTTAGAGAGATGTTAGGTGCCCCCTTCTTTCAACCCCTTTAATGTTTTTTTAGTTGAGGCAACTGAGATCCAGAAAACATAAGTCACACAGCTCATCAGGGACAGCTCAGCTCAGTGTTCATCAGGCTGCTCAGTGCCCATTCCTGTAATCCCAGTTAATGTATAAAAAGGTTCATAAAGTCTCAAGATACAGTTGGAGCCTTGTTTCCAGGCCTTTCTATCCAGGACTCCAGGCTGAGAAGGACTAAGACCACCCCACTCTGAAACCCACGGTTCCAGGGCAGCGTCCCCTGGTCTGAGAGCTGGACAGACGAATGTTTCAACGAGCAAATGCCAGTAGCAAACCCTAATTACGGGAAATGTTTCTTGGCTCCTGAGGGATATAAAATTACTTTGGGGAAAGTCAAGGAAAATAGAAACTGAATACCCTGAAATGCTTTATTTGGAGGCCAAAAGTCACCTACCAAGGCTTGTGTTTTGTGCTTGATTCTGTCAAGATAGCTTAAAGGGTGGAGACGCGTTTCAGGGGAGAGAAGGTCTGGACGGTGTCAACCTGGTTTGCAAGTGTCACGTTGGCTCATGGAAAATATATCTTGAATGGTTGTCTTCCTCCCAGTTTGGATCAAACGTGAGAAAAAACAGAGGCTTCCAAAAAATACCTGCTAAGAATGAGGAAACAGACACAGGCAAATGTGGTCTCCTTGACGGATTCTGGAAGCTGTCTGGGGAGAGTAATGTTTCACTAGTGGGAAGAACTCCTGTGTGAATATCTGCAGAAATCTTCACCGCATCTGTAACTGTCTATACCCGTGCTAACTGAGCAGATAGTTACATACCCAGTTTTTAAAATTCTGACTTTACAATCACAGAGGTTATGTATCTGTAGGATTTTTTGCCTGGATTTTTAAATTTTCATCTGGAGATCTGGCACTGATTAGTTAAAGGCTGCATGTTGTTTCTCTTATTTTTAAAGATCCTGGACAAATTATTTAACATCCTGAGGTCTCGCCTTCTCCCTCCCCCACATAACAGCTGGGGAGAGAAAATAAGTAAAAATAATATCTACCACTGGGCTGCAAAGTATGGTGCTGATTTCACCTAAATATTTCTTTACCACATAAAATCAAATAATAGAAAATAGGTTTATAGCAGAACCAGCATTATATTACTTCATTTAGCTGCCTTTTCCCAAAATATAATTACATTTCCTAGATTTTACAGATCAGATATAAAAAAGAATAAAATTATAGAATTCGATGACATGCGCCTTAGTTTTTCAGTTTTTCGTCTCATTTTATTCTTTCCATGCTAACGGTTCCCCCTCTTTAAAAAAATTTTTATTCTTGTGAGTTGGGGAAATATTGTGCCCATTTTATTAACAGCCTTTTGGAAGCCAATAAGAGGAATGAGTTTGCTGAATCACAGATCGGCTTACGTCAGAGGCTGGACTTACATCAATGGTCAGTGTACGGATCAGAGCAGGGGAGGCAGGCCGGTTAGATATCTCCAAAGAACATGGAGATAAGGTAGCTTTCAGAGGTAAACTAGTGAAAAGAATACATAAAGAACATCCATACTGATAAAGCAAAATGGATCCAACTAGCTGGTTATGGAAGTAAGCCAAGGAAGCATCCATCCATCTGCAAAATGAAATAGAAGAGTTTGAGAAGAGCTTCTCAAACGTCAGTGCTGCTGATGTGGGGTGTGGGGATGCGGCAGATGCCTGTGTGGCTGCACGTCAGTGAGCAGAAAGCCACGTGGCTGCTTTGTGCCTGATTGGACGACGGCTGTGTGCACAGAAGGGCTTGGTTAGCCAAGGAAGCAGAAATAAAGGGAGAATCAGAGAATCACGGAGGCCCTCCGGATGGTGGAGCCCGCTGACATGGAAGCGTCTAGAGAAGACAGGGTGGACCAAAGTATTACATTCCTTTGCTGAGACTCTCTGTTGTGGGCTAAAGTGCCTGAAGCCATCAACAGCACCATTTTAAGATCCATCAAGGGCCCTGGTTCTGATTCTGTGGACGCCAAGCAACATGGTGATAGTTTGGCTTCTCATGCAGTGAGCCAACTGGCAGAGCTGCCTTGAAACATCCAGGTCTACTTGTCGGTTGTGTTTAGTATTTTAAACTAACGTAATTATATGTGATGGGGTATATTCTTCGCAGTAAACACCACCTCTGGGGCACACCTGGGGAGAGTGACGTTGCCCAACAACACCTCAGTCCTCACCCCGTGCTCCTTTTGAACTTCAGCTGAACCGGCCCAGTAATTTTGCCTGAACCATATGTAAAGACTAGCTGGGGATGTTCTAATATTATGACTGTTTTTAGTGAACTGACAAAGCAATTGCCATACTGCAAGCCAGAAACGGTCTGCAGATTGAAGGGATGGAAAGAACTTAAACCATTTTAAAAGGCCACGTGCTGATTTTCAGTTGTATCTGGGACCGTGCCGTAGACAGCTTCATCAAAGATACCAACACAGTTGACAGAGTAATGTTTTCCAGGTTTTTTCACACCTTATCCAGTTGCAGTGATTGTTAGGTGATAAATACAGTGACAGCTCATTACAGAATTCAGCTTCCAGAAGTTGAAAGGTGAAGGGGCACCTCTCACCTGCTGGGTGATGGGTTAGCATCTTACCCCTGCTCCTTCTCCACTGTCCACCTTCAGCCCACCCCTGTCTGGAATCTTGTGCACTTGAAAGGTAGTAGATGTCACACAAAACCAAGTCAGAAGGCTTCACTACAGAACCTCAGGTAGGAATATCTAAGACAGTACATAAAGGGGAGTGGGGAAGGGAAGGAAGAACATGGCCTAAAAACTCAAAAGCATTATCCCTGCCTTTTATTTGTGGTGTGTGTGTGTGTGTGTGTGTGTGTGTGTGTGTGTGTGTGTCTTTGAGTGTGCACATTCTTGTGTCCTCATGCAAGCTGGTCACACACGTACAAACCTATGTCCGTAGACACTAACTGCTTGGTTTCTTTAAACAGTTTATTGAGACATAATTGACATATAATAAACTGCACATATTTAAAGTATAATTTTTTTCTAATCTGTAATAATGCCCTCCTTTAAAAAAAAATACGTGAGCACAAGCATGTAACCATGAAACAGTCCCTTTAAAAAAAAAATAAAAATCACCGGAACATACTAACAGTAATTGTACTAAGTAGAGAGGCCTTCACTTAAATTAAGTTTGATAATGTTGACATATATATGCAGTGGCACAACCATCACCACAATCAAAATAATGAACGTATCTATCACCTCCAAAAGTTTCCTCCTGCCCCTTGGTAATCCCACCTCCTGCCCCTGCTGCCCTGATTCCCATCCCCAGGCAGATCTGCTTTCAGCCACTATACATTAGTTTGGATGGTCTAGAAAATTATACAAATGATGCATATGTTATATATCCTTTTTTCTGCCTTCTTTTACTCAACATAATTATTTTGATTTTCATCTATGTGGCATAGAGGAAATAATCTATGTTCATTTCTTCTCATTATTGCTGAGTAGTAATGGATTCATTCCTTGCATGGATGGACCACAGCGTGTTTATCCATTCACCTTTAGTAGATATTTGGGTTATTCCCAGTTTGGGGCAATTAGAAATAAAGCTATAAGAACATTTATGTAAAAGGGTTTGTATGGATATATGCTGATTAATGTTCACAGTATACCTAACTTTCTAAGAAACTGCCAAACTGTGCTCCCATCAGCAGTATATGAGAGTTCCAGTTCCTCCACATCCTTGCCAACACTTGTTATGGTCAGATTTTTCTTCTAATTCTTGCTATTCTAATAGGCATGTTGTGGTATCTTCTAGTGGTTTTACCTTGCACTTCCCTAATAACTAATGATGTTGAGCATCTTTTCGTGTGCTTATTTGTCATCCGTGGTCCTCTTTAATAAAATATGTCGTCAAATATTTTGCCCATTTTTATTGGGTTGTTTATTTTCTTATTATTGAGTTTTGAGCTTCTTCTCTATTCTGGATACAATTACTTTGTCAGATTTGTATATCGTGAACATCTTCTTCCAGTGTCTGGCTTGTCTTTTCATTCTGTTAACAGTGTCTTTAGAAGAGCAGACGTTTTTAATTTTGATGAAGTCAAATTTATTAATTTGTTCTTTTATAGATTGTGCTTATGTTGTGGTATCTAAGAAATCTTTGCCTATCCAAGGTCACAAGTATATTCTACATTTTTATAAGTTTTAGGTTTTACATTTATTTCTGATCCATTTTGAGTTAATATTTATATGATGAAAGGTGTAGATTGAAGTTCATCGCTTTATGTATGGATAACCAATTATACCAGCATCACTTGTTGAAAGGACTGTGTTTCTCCACCAAATTTTCTTCGCACCTTTGTCAAAAATCAGTTGTTCATATATGTTATGTTTGTAGGCCTATTTCTATTCCATTGACCTATTTGTCTATCTTTAAGCTGATGCCACGTTGTCCTGATTACTGTAGCTTTTTAAGTCTTAAAATCAGGTAATATTAGTCCTCCAAGTTGTTCTTTTATAAAGATTTTTGTTTGGGGAGGTTTTGGGGGAGGTCGTTTGTTTTACTATTCCAGGTTCTTTGTGTTTCCATATGAAGTTTAGAATCAGTTTGTCAATTTCTATAAAAGAGCCTACTTGATTGGTATGATGTTGAATCTATAAATCAGTTTAGGAAGAATTGACATCTTACCAACATTAAGTCTTCTGATCCATGAACACATTATATTTCTCCATTTATTTATGTCTTCTTTAACTTTTCTATAGTTTTTTTTTTACAGAGAACTGTAAACATTCCTCAGTAGCATACAGTAAGGGAGAATCATCAATTTCCCCTTCAAGACTGACAAGCTAAAGGCACCAGAGGCTTAAGCTTCTTACAGCAACACAATGCAAGGACTATAAAGAAGGAATGATAGTACTATTTCCTAGAGTCATGAGCCCTAAATGAGAGATCACAAGTTGCCATTTAATATAACCAGAGCCTGTAGAGTCAGGCTGCCTGGGTTCAAATCCTGGGATAGATATTATTAGCTTATATAGCAAACTAGGACACTTGGTTAACACCTTCAGGAATGCTTCTCATCTGCTTTGAATATCCCAGGCTGAACTGAATTTACTCGAAGTAGGTTTGTTCTTAAAAGAGCTGACCCTGATATGGAACACCCCATTCGTTGGATGCCGTACTTAAGACTCTACATCAGATATGTCTACATAGGCTCTCACGATGGTAGGCAACTCTCCACAATTAGCTCTACTATTGGTTTCCTTAATCTCTCTCTGGCCCATCTTGGAGTCCAGAAGTCTGGAGGAGATTGTATGAATCGTCTTCCCTCATTGCTCTTGAAATGCTAGGAGAGCTGACTCTTCCATGAGGAGGCATCTACACTGGTCTTGGCTCTTGCTATAGAGAAAAGAAGTGACCAGATCGCCTTCCATACATCCTAGAGTGCTATGGTGTGATATGATTTTCAAACCCAGAAAGGCTCTGTGTGTCTCTCATCACCCACTACTACCCTCCATCCTTGCACACACACATGCACACACACACACACACACATGCACACACACATGCCCATGCACACATGAACTCTCCCTCCAGGCTTGCTGACACAAACTGCCTAATTGGAGATCCATTTCAGCACTTGATGACTTTGTTCCCCATAAAAAAGCACAAATTGCCTTTCAAGGAAAATCAATCATTAACTTACCCATGTAGGAGACAATATAAAGCAACAGAAAGAGCTCTGGACCAGGAGAGGAAAGATTTGAGTTCTGATATTCCTGGATTCCTTTTTTCCTCTTCTGTAATCCCAGATTCCACCTAAGCTCCTTGGGTTACAATGGCAGGATGGCATTTGAGCTGCTCATTCATGCAGCAAACCCTAACCGACCACTTGCCATGGTCAGGTGTTAAGTGCAGGAGACACAGCCGTGAATAAAACAAAATACTTGCGCCCACAGAGCTTATATCCAAGTCAGAGACACAGGTAAGAAGAAAATAAACACATATGTGAACAGGTTGTTAAGGAGTGGCAAATTTCTAGAATAAAAATAAAACAGAGTAAAGAGATGGAGAACGGGCATCCTAGGTTAGATGGGGTGTTTAAGGGTATTCTTTCCGAGGCTGCAACAAGCGAATAGAGAGCTGAGAACAGTGAGCAAGGTGACACCTGGCCAGCTGGTGGGACATTCCAGGCAAGGGAGTGTCAAGCGCCAAGGCATAAGGTAGAAGTTTTCTTGAGGAAGTGTGTTTGAGGAAAATAAAAAAGGCTTGTACGGTTGCAGGAAAGAGATAGTTGAAGAGGTGTCCAGAGGCCACAGCACACAGGGCATTGCCGGTGATCGTGATGACTTTTAAGAGTATTCTCAGTAAGATGGGAAACCACGGGGGGTTTTGAGCAGGGAGTGACAAGATCTGACTTATTTTAAAAAGGTCGCTCTGGCTGATGTGCTGAGAACAGACTGTAGGGTAGCCAGAGGGGAAGCAGGAAGACTAGCGGTGGTGCAGGAGAGAGCAACGGTGGCTCAGACCAGGAAGGCAGTGGTCAAAGAGGCAAGAAATAGATGTTTGGGAAAGATGTCGAAGGACTGGATGGAGGATTTAAGCTCCATGCCATGGAGGAAGACAGGAGTTAAAAACGACTCCGATTTTGGCCTGAGCCAAAGGCACGATGCCATTTGCTGATACATAGAAACTTGGAGAAGAAGATTTGGGCAGGGAGGGGGCATCAGGAGTCAGTTTTGCACATGTCAAGTGGGATTGTGCATGGGCTACCCAAGGCCCAGCTCCAGCAGACAGCTGCATATACAAGGCGGAGAGGAACGAGCCGTCAGGGTCAGAGACTCACCTCTGCAGGCATCTCTGTCTGCACGGGCGTTAAAGTCACCACACTGGGTGAGCTCATTCATGTGGTGACTGTCGCTAGAAAAGAGGAGAGGAAGATCCAAGAAAAGAGAGTGGGAGGGAATGGCCAGTGATAGAGAGGAAATATCTGGAGAGCAGGTAACTTGGAAGCCAAATTTAAAAAGTGTTCCAAGGAGGGAAGGAACAACAGCTGCTGAGAGGTTAAGATGGTATTTTAAATCTCTACAGTTTATTACTGGATTAAATGAGGTGAACACCTGGAACTGTGTATTAGAGTGCTTTGGGCTACAGGTCAAATACAAGAAATCTCAGCTACATGTAACTTAAACAATAAAAACATTTATGATATCACAGTATAATTCTGGAAAAAGAGTAATTCTGAGGTTGGTTAGTTCATTGGCTCAAATATATCATCAAGGACCAAGATTCCTTCCTCTTTGGGCTCTGCGATCCTCATGGTTAAAAAGAGGCTGCTGTGGCCTCAGATGTCACATCTTCTCCCACCAATGCCCAGAGGTGGAATAAAGGGAATAGCTTTTCATCGTGTCTCTTTTTGAGGAGGAAACTTCACCAGCATAATTCTCTTTCTCGCCAAGCCAGAATTGTACCACACCCATGCCTAAAACAACCCTGGGAGAAAGAATGATACAACTCAACATTTATACCCGGGGCTGCAGAACAGCCCAGAGTCTCATGAAGAACCTAGCCACTCTGAGGAGGGGGAACAAAGTCAGGGTCTATAAGACAAAAAAAAAAAAGGGTTAAACGGGTAGTTCTTGGTTCAACAGCCAATACCATCTGCAACACAATCACCTGGCTTTCTAAACACGCCTGCCTTTCCTCCACAGCAAGGATACAAATATAGGAAGTTATGCATGAATATTCATTATCCCTCAGCCAACATGAAAAGTGTTCTGTTCTCAGGCTAGTGTCTGAGCAACTACTGAAACACTCACCCGTGCCTACTGTAGTATCACAGTATCTGAATAGAAGAGACTTTGAAGGTCCAGGTATCCTCAATATAAAACCCCTAGGACTTTGTGTATTAGATAGGGTCCCAGCAAGAAATACAGAATGTTCTCAAATCATACTAATTTACCAATAACAGGAACTCAGAGGATTTGATGGCAGGAGTAGCTGCAAGTGAGGCCAGCACATAGCAAAACCACAGGGCAATGCAGTGGCCAGGGCTGGTACCAGAGAGGCCTCGCGCACCACGCCGAGGCTGGAGGAGGCAGAGGGCTCCGAGGGTGGGCCAGCCAGCAGGAACTGAGACCTTTGGTTGAGGGGCACAGCCGTGCCACAGCAGCCTTACAGGGGTGGGAGAACCTGGGGCATGAAGGTCCAGACTTCACCTTCTCCTGCAACAACTGAGAGCCAGAGGGCAAGGGAGCCCATGCGAGCGGCCCCTGCAGGTCGGACTCTGGGGTGTGGAGCAGGGGCCAGCACGGTGGAGATGGCTCTGGAGCTGCAAACAGAAGAGACCCAGCCCTGCCCGTGGGGCAAAGCCAGCCACTCCTGACGCTACTCATTCCCCGCTCTCACTGCTGGAAAGTTCCCGGTCAACCCAGGGCTCCATGCAGAACCGGTCTGATTCCTCACCCACAGGACAATGCTTTAGATAGAGGACAACAGCCCACACCTCTCACAGCCAGGTGCTGTGGGGGACGTCCTTGAGACGTTAGTTTAGTCCCTTGACTCCGGTGTCCAATGGAGTTTGAAGGTTAAGGTCTCCGTTTGTCATCTCCTTAGCATGGTGGTTCTCTACCAGAGACAATGTTATCCCCCAGGAGAACTGGCCGTGTCTGGAGACAGTTTTCAGTGTCACAACTGGGGGGAGGGGTGCTACTGGCATCTAGCGGGTAGAGACCAGGGATGCTGCTAAACATCCCATAATGCACAGGACAGCTCCTACCACAAAGAACAATCCTGCCCAAGTGCCAATAGTGCCCAGGATGCGAAACCTGCCTCTGCAGGAGCTGAGCCTGGCCAGGCTGTCACTGTAAGACCTTCCCCAGGGGCCACACTTCGAAGTTCCTTCCAGGGACTGGGCCGAGATCTTTATTTTCACGGTGAGCTGATACAAAACAGCACTAGAGCCCTGTGAGAGCGCGGAGGGAGGGAGTAAGGCGGAGTGCAGTTTCCGGGGCGGGAAGGGTGGGGAGGAGGAGGGCTATTTGCGTGTGTTAGGAAGGGCGACTATTGAACCTCCCCTTGCCCAGGCCCGGGCTTCTAAGCTAATGTGGGGAACAGTGAGTGGCCCCACTTGGCAGCTTGCAGCGAGCCGTCCTCACATCGCAGCAGCAGCTTTCCGCAGGCAAGCATGTAAACAAGAAGACCAGCCACGAGAAACATAAGAAAGGAATAAAAGTTGTTTGGTCTGCTGTCAGGAACAGATTGTTGGAATATTCCAACCC
The DNA here is from genome assembly GCA_004363605.1 of Indri indri. Taxonomy (NCBI): domain Eukaryota; kingdom Metazoa; phylum Chordata; class Mammalia; order Primates; family Indriidae; genus Indri; species Indri indri. Next base: position 70,119 of record RJWJ010000729.1, read on the forward strand.
CACTCCAAAAGGAACAACCAACAAAAACAACCCGGAGACCGCAGCCCACGCTTAGATACATGAAGCCTTTGCTCTCCTTGTGCCACGGACCATTTCCAAGAGAGCATGCTGCTGGCACTGTCCTCGGCTTTTGCCATGGCCTGGTGAGCTCTTGTGTCTGCCCGAGCACGCACGTTAGGACCAAAAAATACGAAAATGTCATCTGTGACCATAAATCAAGGGCAAGTGAAGTTTGTATCTGCTGAAGGTGCAATGTGGGTATTGTGACAAACACTTGCTGTCATACGCCAACTCCTCATTTATTTGGCATCAACAGATCAACTGGAAATATCATATTTTAAGTGACTCTTCCAGATATCTCAAGTTTACCCTATTTAAGAATAGCCTTAATGATGTAACCTTTTAGGGTAAAAAAAAAAAAAAAGCTTTCTAAAAGGTATACATTGCCTTTGCTTCAATCAAGTATATTGACAATAATTCTACTTTTAAGTGACCCAGAACAATAACTGTAATGTAATAATACAAATAAGAAGACGTCTACAGACCTAGGAGAAGATTGCTCAGACATTAAATGAACCCAGATTATACCCCGGGGTTTTTTTTCCAGTTCTTACATAAACTCCCCATAGCTCCTTTTTATCCTACTTTTGTGTAGCTGTCAGTTGTTATCCTTTAGTTCTATCACCGGGCTTGCCCATCTGTAATTCCTGCCTTCTAGTAATTGCTGCTGTGGTCTAGAACAGTGGTTCTCGATTTTGGCAACATGCTGAATCTCCTGGGAACTTTAAAAATGATCCGTGCCTGGGTTCCATCTCCAGAGTCAGGATTTCATTAGTGTGGGGTATGGCCTTGGCATATAGGGAAGGTTTAACACCCCCTAGGTGATTCTGTCTTGCAGCCAAGGCTGAGAACCACTGGGATATGAAATCCAGTATCTTGTCTGCTAGAATCGTGCATAAAATAAGAGTTAATATGACCTGAGAGATTTTCCTGTGAATAAGCGTTAGTGTGTAAACCTTTTTGACATGTACTTTAGAACCCTTTGGGCCTCACTTCCTCATTTTTAGCTGTGCCCCAGGGATGTGACCTCAAGCTAGGAGAGAGGTAGGATGAATCACTGGTCGAGTGCCTGGAATCTAGAGCTCAACTGCCTGGGTTCAGACCTTGACTCTGCCACTAACTGCGTGACCCTGAGCAATTTACTCAGTACAGTGTTAGAAGGATTAGATAGTGCACAGAAAGGACTGAGAAGAGAGGGGCCTGGTAGGGAATAGAATTTATGCCAGATGGACAAGATGGAGAGACAGAAGTGTGGGCAGGGATAAGAGAATAATGCAGGGGTACTGTGGCACCCAGAGACTGGCGACAGTGGGGAGCTGTGACCAACCTGGGCAGGAAGAGGAAAGGGAGGAATCTGTGTTACTGGAATCTGGGAAAAGACAAGGCTGTGGAAAGATGTAGCAGTTGCCAGAGAAGGCACAGAAGCAGGAAGGGGGCGGAGAGGAAGTACTCCAACCCCTCTCCTTCCAGCCCCCCGATCTCCCGCGGGAGGCCCCCACTGGCTGGGCCCTGTGAGAAGCCAAAGGGAATTGCCCCTCAAGCCCCCCATTCCAGAGGAAATGTTTCTCTGACGCAGACCTTTGGCACTGAAACGAGATAATTCCACGCTGCTGTGGGCAAAAGTCCCATTTTTTAAAAAAGGTATAAGCTCCTTGGGGTATCTCAGGGCTCAGTGCAACACCCTCATCCCCGCGGACTAGTCCGTGCTCCTCTCTGAGCCTTTTGTCACCGGCTTGCCTCCGTCTCTGTCCCATGCCCGCCAGAAAACAGCCCTCCTAGCTCACTTCCTTTGCTAATTGAAACACATTCCTCAGCCCAGCTTGCAGCAGGCTTCGGAATTTCTTCCTCCACCACCTCCCTGCCCCCAGACGCCACCTCTTCCTTCCCACTCATGAACGTTGACCTTTCGTCCAATAAAGACTTCAGTCTTCCAACCTCCCACTGGCGACTTAAGTAGCCGTTCCGGGCTGTGTCTACATTTGCTCCATAAAACCATCCTGGGGTCTCATTACCTATCAAGTTCTGAGTGGCGTAAGAGGAGGCAGAAGCCCCTTTCTTCCAGCAGCTTCCATTCTAAGTCTGAGGGCAAGAGACAGCGCTCAAGGTGAATGGTGGCTTTCCCAGGGGACGTCTACGAAGGGGGCTAGTTCCCTCTCCATGTTTGTTTTCTTTTTTCTCTTTTTTAATTTTTTTTCCTTTTTTCTAATCCCGTGGCAGATAAGCTCTCCATGTTTTGCCACTGCACCATTTTATAAGTGAAAATATTAACTTTCAGATTCATGCCTGGCTGCGCCGGAACCTTCTCATACTATGCTGATACACACGCTTGGTTGCCTTGGAGACCCTGCAGTGACCTTATTTTCATTTCCATCATGACGTTTTTTTTTTTCCCGGATCCTATAACCATACAGATTTTCTTTATCAGATTTAACTGAACTATTTATCCTTGTTACTCCATGACGTTCCCTCCAAACTCCTTTGAATCCATCCTTTCCGCCCCATGTGCATTGTACGATGATGACAGCCACTGTTCGGCTCTGTTACCCCTTGGAAGCCTGGCAAGTGTTACTACTGTGCTGTCCTGAGCAAAGAGAGAAGATGAAACCACTCGTGTCCCCCTGTCTGTGCTCAGGTGCCCTTATGCAAAAGCATCATAATCAGAGAGCTAAGACCTCCAGAAAGAGCTGGGTTCGAAATTAAAAAGGCCCTGGTAAGATTTGACTTGGCAGGATTTTAGCCACTGATCTGAGTTCAGAGTGAGCCAAAAACATCAGTACCCGCAATAGCAGTACCCACTGAGCACCCACTCCCTGCAGACTCCTGTTCTAGGCCCCAAGCACCCAATCAATGCATCAACGAACACCCCACCCCTCAATAATGTAGGCTAGCATAGGATGAATGCCAATTAAGTAGTACATAAATAATAATAATTAAATTGCATTTTAAAAAATCACTAACAGGCATTTCCCTTAATGAAGACTCATTTTCTGCCTAGCTGGTTTCCCTTTTGATTGATATTGGTGGAGTTTTTACCGATTTCTTCATCTATCTCTGTTTCCATGTGCATAATTTAGGTAGCTGAAAGATGGCTTCCACTTCCAAACCTAGTATTAATATATTGTTGACATTTTGAATTTATGACATATCCACAAATTTACTAAAGATTGACCCATCAGGATCTGAAGACACGTCTTGAGATGACTTCTTATGACTAAAACACTTCAAAGTAGAAATTATCTAAAAATAACTCCCTGTTCGGGTGGGTTGAAGTGAGAGCGTCCTAGCCTCAGTTCTCCTTTTTGTCAGTGTGGGCGCTACTTTAGCAAAGCCAGTAACTCTGAGGACATCCTCCTCCTATTTGTGCACATGTATCACCAGAAAAGAAAAAACAAAGCTCAATACTGAGCGACATGAGTGATTTTGAAGAATGTTTCAGCTTTCAGCCTACACTGATGAACGTGCATACGAGCAAACCGTCAACGTGTCAAAGTGACACCTGCTGTGTTTGCTCCATCCTTGTTTCTATCCTCACACCTCTGACAAGGCGTTGAGCTGGCCGCCTGCGGGCACGTCAGCCTCCTCGCTAGACTGTGCACTCGCTGAGAAGGTGCGGGGGGTCTTCTATTCACATTAATTGATTTATGCATTTCAATTGGCAAAATTGCATATATTTATGGTGTACGACATGATGTTTTGAATGTTTGCACAATGGCTAAATCAAGCTAATTAATATATGTGTTATTTCATATCCTCATCATCTTTCTTGTGGTGAGAATACTTGAAAGCTACTCTCCTAGCAATTTTCAAGTATACAATACATTCTGTTTTCTCCACATCCTCACCAGCACGTGTTATCTTTTGTTTTTTTGTTAATAGCCATTCTTACAGATGTGAGATGACATCTCATTGTTGGGCAGTAGGTATTACTCGGCTTGGCATTCCCAACATGGAGCATGGTGCTCTGTGCCCAGCAGGCCTAGGAGTGGATTAATGAATTGATCGAATAACTGATCAATGGAAAATGAGAAGTGATAGGTGTTGATACTCCCGGACAGCAAGTCTAGATCTAGACTGTGAGAAAGGAAGGTGCATCTACAGTGTCTATAGCCTTCGCTGGTGAAACGGATCAGAGTGTGGCACCACCTGCAGCCCCGTTTGCACCAAGTGTGGATGAGTGAGACGTGCCAGGGTGTCCCTTCCAGGTCTAGGGAAGGACCCAAGGGGTGGGCCCTGCATCACCCCCCAGACCACAAGGCATGGACACGCAAGGGCAGCCCAGCTGAGGACCAGACCACTTAGCTCTGCATCACACTCTTTTATAATAAAGTATTCTATTATTCCTCCCACAAAACTGGGAGACGGGGTTACGTGCAAATGAGGGTACATTCAAAAAAGCTCCTAATAAATAGTAACTCCAATTATAACCTAGTTCTCAGGCTCGCACAGACAGAATGGAAGAATTTGGTCTCAAAAGGACTTTTGGATTTTGCTTGGAAACCATTTCAACAAAAAAATGTTAAGAACAATAGTGTCTCATAGTATTTTCTGATTTCATTGAAGCTTTTGGCTGCATTCCATCATTAGAGAGGGGGGAAAGTGCATTTGGGTATTGAAGTGTCATTCACGTAGGCAGCATGTCTTGGCTCAACTTGGGAAAATGCTAATGAAAAAGGAGCCGATTGTATATAAGAAGTCGGAGCACCACAATGTACCTGTCCACCCCCACAGCAGATTTCCCCAATCTGACATCTGAATCATCTCCATGGAGGTGAGACTCTCTGGGTGGACAAAGTAATTTTCCAGGGAACAGCCTCCTATTGAGTGATGCACTGAGCAGTACTCACGGGTGCCCTGCAAGTCATGGGGTGTCTGCGTCTGCCTTTGGATGTGTGAACAGCCCAGGGGAATTTGGATCTTGATAACGTTGACTCAAAACCTCCAATAAATGAAGTCATACCGAGTCACCGCAGGACAGACTCTGCCAGCAGGAAAGGGAACAGTGGGTTTGACCATAGGCGGGGCTGCGCTGAGGGCGGCACAGGTGCATGGACACAGATGACACTGTCACCGGCTGTCCAACCTTAGTGTTGGTGGCACTGTGTGGCATCTGTCACGACTCAGGTTGCCCTTGCTTTAAGCAAATTCAACCTTTTTGCACACTTGTTTTTATAAAAACTAAAGAGGGATTAATCATTTGCAAACTAATTTTTCATTTAACTGCAGTCTTAAATACCTAAAACCTCTGTGTTAGTTAGTTATAATTTTTCTAAATTTCAACTTAAATACCCATTTTCAAGAATGCATCTATTAGGTAAAGGACACTCATACAAGGAAAAGTAGGCAATCACGCGGCTGTGTGATTCTCACTATCACAATCTCGGGCACTCCTTTCAATCAACCTTCGCCCCGCCTACTCCCGCTTTCTCGAACCACTTTCTCAACTAAGTTAAACCAGGCAACGGCTGAGCAATGAGGATGTCCTTTTTCATATGCCAGCGCAGAGCCAATCACTCCTCTGATGGTCTGTTAATAATGAAGCCTGGACAGCAAGCAGTGCCGTGGGGTGAGGCGGTGCGTTGGCATGAACAGGCTGACAGTTTCAGGGTCAAGAGAGAAACAATCAAACCAGGGGGAAGAGAAAGGAAAACCAAGCAGACAGTTATGAAGAAGAGATAAGAGATAACAACAGTCCAGTGTCTGTGTGGGTAAGCAACGCCCCTTTGCACACTGGAGAATGAGCGATGAAGTGAGAGCAGGACGAAGCCAGAAAGAAAGACATGGGACTGGCAGCTGCAGCTCCCGGGCACGGCTCTCTAGCTTGGAGACGCCTCTGCAGCAGCCTTGCTCTCTGGGCTCCGCACCGTGACCACACACCTGCGGGGCGCGTGGAGGCCAAGGCCAGGGCAAAGGCAGGCAAGGACCCAAGCAGCCTAAGGTTAGGGAGGGAAGAAGGAAGCACACCTTCTGCTGCTAGTGAAAATGGGAATTTTCCAAGTTCATGATCTTGAAATAAATCCATCAGATGGTAGCGTTCACTTCCTTCTTCTGTTCCTTCCTTTGCTCACACATCCTCACCTTGATTTAAAACACTGCAGTGAAAGACAAACTAAGAAGGCAAATTTAGACGACCTGCACTCAAGTGCGCCCATAGCCAGAAGCCTTAAAAGTAGGAGGTAACCGATTTGTTTTGTTTGACTTTTTTAAAAAGCGTGATGTCTGTCAAGTGCTGAATGTGGATACCACATCTTCCCTTCTGTGGGGCCTTGGCGGGAGGAACCACAGTTGATAACTGTTGAAGAAAGATTTGCCGGTAGAGAGAGTGACAATACCTGATTTGTTTTCTGCATGTGATGAGTAATCCTTGAGATACAGAGACCTCCCCTCTCCCCACCGTCTTCAGATTTGGGAGAAAAGGGTCAACCAAGTCCCCAGGCGCAGGACCACAGAAGGGAGCAGAGGGAGGGAGTCTCCCACTTTGGCCAGGTCTGCACTGGGCTGTCCTCTGATGTGACAGCAGCCTTCTGCGGTGGGGCCACCTAAGAAGTACTTGGGAAAATATCTCGATAGGAGAACCAGACGGAAATATGCTTTAAGGGAAGGGATGTGTCTTGTTTCTCATTGTGGTTTTTCAATGCACGAGCCTAGTTTACATAGCAAAGGCGCAAATGCAGCTCTGTATAATATTGTCATACTTGAGCTATGTGCATGTTTATCATTTCCTTACCAACGACAGCTGGAAAAAACAGCTAAGTGAGACTGGGCAGGAGGGAGCAGAGGTAGAGGGGAGTCGAAACATCGGGATGGAACCTACAACTCCCTTGATGAATGAAGCTGCAGATACAGTCGTCTGTAGCTGGTGTCACACTGTCAAGACTGCATTTTTCCTTCCGAACACAGAAGAAGGAGGGGTGAACGTAAAGCAGAACTGTGAAATTGGAGCAGATGAGGCCCAGGACCTTTTATATTTACTTCTTCAAGTCCTAGAGTGCACTTGCCCCTTCTCACGCTGGGCCCTTTCAACTGCTTCGACTGCACCTACTGGCAGTTACCCTCTAAGAAGTGCGAGAGCTCAGATTGCACCTGCTAGCCGTTAAGACCAGACCCAGCTATGCTACCAAATCATTCTGCAGCAGGGACAGCCCCGCACTGCCTGGGCAGATCTTTCTGTCCTGCCACAGGCTGCTGAAGCGAGGGAGATGGATCGGTACCGGAATCTGAACTTTAGGGACGGGTCGACACTCAATCGCTGTGTTTGCTTGCGCCATCACTTCGGCTTGGAGTGACATCTCCCACCCCAACGCCCTTCTGTCATCTCACTCCTCTCCTTCCCCCAATACTGCACTGCCTCCTCCTAGAAGCCTTCCCTGAAATGCTCAAGCAATTCTCTTTCTTTGACTTCCCTCTTTGTGGTCTTGCGTGTCTCTCTGGGTTTGTCCAGCTAGACTGTAGGCGACTAGAGAGGGGAACTGCATCGAGAGTGAACAGACTCTTCCCAAGTGGCTCGTTGGTCGGGTAACTCGGCCTCACTGAGCCCTCTGATGCATTAGAGCAGCCGCTGTCTCGGGCCCAGCCAGCCAGCTCCCGTCTGCAGACTGGACGCTCTGGGGGATGTTGCTATTCATGATAAAATTAAGGGCTCAAGAGTTTCCTTGCTTTACAGCTACGTCATTGGAGGCTGATAAGCCCTGGCCAAGTTCGTTCAAGGTCTCCAGCTGTCCTGAAAGTGTCTGCTTGTTTATTTTAGGTAGATAAGCGTTGCTGTTATTCCTGGGAGGGTAGGAAATGCCGGGGGCTAGAGATCACTGGAGACTCTTTAAATTAAAATTATGTGCAGATATGTTAGCATCCTTGGCACATTAAAAGAAGGGGAGGGGGAGAAACCACATAGTCTGCATTTGGTGATACTGTAATTCTAGCTCCTTTAATAGCAGTTAATCACTACTTACTGTTTTGTAACCTAAGGGTAATGAACGCTGGAGCTTTGCTTGTTAATTGAAGTTGACAGAATGCTAGAAAGAGCCCCATGGCAAACCCACTCCATCAGGGGAGTATTTTCTCTTTGTTTATCAAGAAGGGAGTGTTTATTTATTTTTTATGGCTTACTCTAGGTTTAATTCCCAGGACGTAAAGAGATTATTCTTAAGAAAATCCTTGGGGACAAAGTCTAGTTGTTTGTAGTGAGCATTATCTCAGCATTTAACCTGGCACAAACAATTAATAAGTGATCCATTTTACCATTACAACCTGAATTTATCTCTGGGAATAAAAACAGACCAAAACCAGTGGCACAGCTCTGATTCTCTCTTCCCAAAATTCTCGGCAGCTCTCTAAATAGCTTAAAACAGCAGAGAAGGTCAGAAACCAATCATTTAAGTTACCACAGCAGCAAGAACGCCCTATTGACTAACCAGGCACAGTCCAGAGTGGGACCGTAGTTGTGAAGTCCCCCAGAAGGGCCACCCTGCAATGCCGTCCGTCACTCACTTTCTCTCTCAGCCCAAAACCTTTAACAGATGCTCAGTTTGTAGTGAATGGATTAGATTTACTGAATGACAGTTAAATTCAGATAATGCTTGATTTTGCATTAAACATTTTAAAGCCGGAAGAGACCACCGCTTTTGCATGATAAGAAATTTTAGGAATTTGGGCCTTCTCTCTAAGTTCAAAAATTTTAATTTCAATTTTCACCTTTGCTGAAATTTCTTATAAACAAGTAAAATTTCTCACCCTAATTTCAAGCAGATTTAAATATCTCTAAGTTAAAGGCCTAAGATATAAGACAGTGTTCCCATTTTGGTCACTTGAAATAAATATAAATTTAGCCCTTTTCCCCAAATACTGGCAAATTCTTCATTATCTTTAAAAACCAACAACTTTAACTCAGTCTCATTTTATATATCTACTCTTTTATTCCTCTTGTGTTTTCAATAAATTCCTTTTATAAGTATATTGATTCTATTGTTTACCTTGATTCACTGATATCCAATATTAAAATTGCTACCAGATAATTTATAAACCAGAGAATAATTTGATACATATTAACTGAAGATTTACTTTAGTTGTCTACCATGTTTCACCAAACACAATAGGAACTACTTCTACTGCTGAGCATATTTCAGAAAATACACCCTCTCCCATTTTTTCATTTGCCACATGTTTTGATTAGAGTCAAAGAATTGAGCTATTGAGGGAAATGAGCCAGTCAAGCCACTGACCTCCTGTTCCCAGATGTGGTCACCAAATTTCAGAGTATGCCTATAGAATTAAAAAAATAAATAAAACAAAAAAACAAATTTTATCCTTGCTCCCAGAGTTCATCAATTTTGAAGCTGACTCGAACTAACCCAATTTATAAGAGACTGATGAATGTGCAGAAATCAAATGAGAAAGAATGAGTGAGAAAGTCAGGGATGGGCTGTACCCCACAGGTATATTCTAGGAGCTGGTGCTTTGCCTTAAAAATCTTAGAAACTTGCTCTTATCTGTGTCCAAGGGTGACATCAACTAAAATGTAGATGTGCATAGGGTATGCTCCAGATGTCTAATTTATTTATAATGCAGTAGACTGGAATACGCAATAACATGGCCATGATTATCTCCCTGGAGTCAGCCCATGTGGGAAGCGATATCATCATCAGAGGCCACTTTATTGATTCATCTTGACTATTGTCATAAGAAACAAAATGCTAGAATTTCATGTGATCCCTGCCTGGAAAGCTATGTGGAAAGCCAAGTAATAACCAGAAGGGGCTGGAATAAGTCAGACTAAGAGACTGACATTAACAGAACATGAACGGAGTTGAGTTAAAACAGCCCAATGCATCCATCTGACAACAAGAACGATCTTGCAGTTCAGGATTGCCAGAATATAATTGAGAAAAGTAGAGATGAATCAAAGTACCTTTTTTAGACCTGCTGATTGTGAAAAAGCTGTAATGAAGAAAAAACAACTACAATTACAATAATGTCTTAAAATAAATGCAGGCCCTTCCATCTGTGAACTGATAGATTGCTTACGTGTGAGATAATCCAATCCACAGACTTGATGTACATGTAGCTCATATGGATTCCATGACAACACAGGTCTTCTGACTTCCCTGGCAATAATATTTCTCACTCTAAGTGAAGTATCATTCTGGCTGTCACTGCATTAGTCTCTTCCGAGTTAGATCAGTAAGGCTTCGTCTTCCGAGCCTCATCAGCTCTGGATGAACCAAAAATGTCCAGTGTCAGGGCCTGCAAAGCTGAAGCCCGACTCTGCTGTGGTCTAAGATTACTGTAGGGTGAAGCCAGAGGGTCATTGGACTCCCCTTTTCATTTTTCTCTACTTAAATTCAATCTATTCTTAGGGCATAGAATTTAGAAGTAAATTTTATTACAAGCCTTAGATACATATTCAACTGTAATTAGTTTATGGAGAACTGGAAAAAGGCAGTTTTTCTTCTCCAGACAAAACCCATGTCTCAACAGACACTGACTTTATCTCCATAATTGTCTTTTCTTATAGCTGATCAGCACGATACCTACTGAATTACATATGCCCACACACCCGGGATCTTTGTTGCAAATTGGGAGTATACGCAGCAATCAGCATACATATTTAGGTGAAAACCAATGTCTTTAACAGCCCTGGAAGCCCAACTTTCTCCTCCAGGATCAAAATCATCTATATTATTATAAAGCCATTTCTTAAGCTGTATACAATAAAGTCGAGGTATAATTATAAAGGCATTATGAAAGGATATTTGGGAATCACATCCCTGCAGCCAAAGAAGTGGTGGCTCCTTTTTGCAAAGAGTCTGACCTTATCAAAGCCTCAGACCAAGAATTCAGTTCATCAGTTTTTCTGGTATGTTACAAGCACAAGAGCCATTTGTTCTTCACATGATAAGGTCAGATGGTGTGTCGTAAGCCACTTCCAGGTTTAGTTTTCTTGAAAAGACACATTTGCAGGGAGCATGCCAGAGAGAAATGACTATGGCTGAAATAAAACAGTTGACATCAAGGGATACTGATTTCAGAAAGAGCGGCTAAAGGCAGAGCCAGAAATGCTGAAATTTTTATATGCGGGCTGTTCGTAACCATAAGCCAGGCAGGTAATTCCAGCATGTGCAGATTTTCTTTGGCACGGTGGTGTAAAAACCGTGAGCAAAATCTCTACTGGACAGAAGCAATCCCCACTCCCATCTATTGATGCTTTTGCTCCTGATTCACAGAAATAAATGATTCTTAAGGTGAATAGGGAGAAGGTAATTCATTCCCTAAACACACACCAAGATGGTCCAGTCTTCCTGCATTAACTTCCTATTTAATGCAACTGATCCACACCATTAAACTGCTTCCCAGAGACTGCAAATGGCCTGCCCGGGCTCGCTCAGCCAGTAAGGATGGAGATCAGAGACCTCTCAGTCAAGGTCATTGACTGAAGGCACCATTGGAAACGGTCACTGCCCTTGGTTAGGCTTGGACCACTGATTACAATTTCCAATTCCTCGATGGAAAATATGAATCAACACAGCAGTTGAAGACTAATTAAAGATCAATAAAAGCAGGAAAGTTGTTTTTTAATAAATCTACTTGGCTAAAAACCCTAGTGGCCAGAAAGAAAAAATTCAGCTTCATAGAGAGCTTTCATCTCCAAAGTAGCATCCTCTGCCTCCAGGCTCACCACTGTCAGTGAATTCACTGTCTATACAATGGCTTATTTTCCGAGCATTTAGGGCAGGGTTTCTCAACACGGGCACCATCAACACTTGGGGCCAGATGATTCTTTGTTGTGGTGCTGTCCCTGTGCGTTGTAATCCTGGTGCTACCAGAGGCCAGCAGCACCACCCCCTGCCCACCCTTCACCCCTTTTGTGACAATCAATAATGTCTCTGGACATGGCCAAATGTCCCCTGGAGTGGGTGACACCAGTTGAGAACCACTGGTTTAGGCCAGTATTTAATAAACACATTTCATCTGTACCAATGACGCCTCTCCCTCAATTCTCCACTGCTAAGCCCTCCGAAAGAATTGCCTCTTGTTCTGCTAAAAGGCGACCAGCTTTAGTTTAAACAATGTTTCCACCAACATTACCCGTCGTAAGTGCAGCACATTAATTGATTCAATTGTTGTTACAGGACAGGGTTCTCAGAGAAAAGTATTTCCATCCACACATGCTAGACAACTAAAATTGAAAACTTGAAGTACAGATTTGTTAAAAGAATAAAATAAGTTGAAGCCCAGAAAATACTATAGAAAAATTCAAGTAATAGAGAAAGTCAGAAAAAAAAAAGTTTAAAACGCCTCTAAAATCTTACCACCCAGAAATAACCATTTACTGATATTTGGTGAGCATTTCCCACATATCTCCCCTTACCCATACACAGCTATAAAACCTGGTGGAGATATAGAAGTTCTTCTACAGAATAACCCAGCATTAATTGTCCTGTGATTTCATATTGACATTTACAGCCATAAGATTATACTCGTGTAATTTTAAACCTAAGGTATTCAATTTAATTTTCCTTCAATTAACAGATGAAAAAAAAAAACCCTGAAAACTGAAGAAACTGATAAACTTCAGGTGTTTCTTCACTGCTAGAGCTATTGTTAATAGTTCTTAAAAGCTTCCTCTAACTTAAGAAAATGTTTATGCAAAACTTAAAGAGCTGAAGTTATTGTTATTTTTAAACTGTGCTTTTCACAATTGACTCCCTGACAGAAAAGATGAGGAAATTAGTTAACTCATATTCTTTCCACCTCTCTTCCTCCATTGCCAATGTGATTCGTTACGTGAAAATATTTGCACGGGTCCTCTAACTTCTCTTCTTTATCTGTGCTTTCCACAGTTGTTTGGTCTCAGTTCTATTTTAAACAAATCCACAGCATCTCAGTTCCTGAATTCTTTATTTTGACTCTTTTTTTTTTTTTTTTACTTGGCTGGATTGGTTCTCAAGACACAGGTTTTATTTGCAAAAAGTACCCACAGATGCTGTCTCTCTTGAGCTAGCGAATCCTTGATAATATCTGCCTGCTGCCTTCTTACTCCAGTGACAACTCTGCTGGAGACTGAATTCTCGGTGCCCCTTCCCTCACTCGAGCTTTATAGACACGGCTTCGGTTGCTGGCCAGGTCCCACTGCAGTGGTCTCTGAGCCCACACTGGATGGTGGCCCAGCTCTGGGGTGGGTCCCCTCTTGCTGTTGCCATGCCCCTGGGATCACTCTGCTTTTCCGGGGGGAAGGCTGCCATGTACCCGGGGCCAGGCGCAGGCCACCTCTCCACCTCTCAAAGCAGATCCTTGCTCCTTGCCCAACGTCCTTCTTCCACATCCGGGGACTTTCATGGCTGCCATTTCCCTCTTCTACTCTGTTCCCATTGGGTCTAGAAGGCAGAGATGGTAGCTTCCTCCCCTTTCCCTGAGGAAGCCACCATTTCTCTCTCTTTTCATCTTCTTTCTGCCGGATTTCCCCTCTCAGGACCTGCAATTTAGCTCTGCCTTCTGGGTGCTCCTAGTGACTAGTGGGTACCAAAGAGGTCTTTTCTGTACACTCTTAATATACACTTATTCCAAAAATGCACATATGAGATAGCCAAGAATCCATTGTCCCATGATTCCATATGGACATTCCGGTATGGATTAGGAAACACTTACCCTTCTAGACAGGGAACTCTCCAACTTCTTCGAGAGGTATCACCCAATTTACTCTCGTCTACTCTCACCCACCTAAATTTTGACTGTATTTTCGGTCAGCTCTACACATCTTAGCACATGAAATGACCGGACTGTATGAATAATTATCTTTTTAGATCATGGCAAAAGGCATCTCGAAACAGAATACCCTAGACATCAAGGTCTTCAGTAAATATTTGCTGATAAAGGGGATGTATTGAGAACTCTGCTAATGTGTTCCAGGGCTCAGGAAAAAAGGATGCATAAGGGAATGCCAAAAATAAGTGAAAGATTTGCATATAGATTTTCTTAATAATAATGTTAGCTGAGTGCTTCCCTGTGAATGGTACTGCTCTAAGCTGTTTACATAAGTGGTCTTGTTCAATCTTTACAACCACCCTAGAAAGAAGGTATATTATTGTCCCTATTCTAAAGATGAGGACACAGAGACATAACAGAGTTAAGGAATTTGCCCACAGTCACACAGCTAATAAGTGGTAAAGTCTGAACTTGAACCCAAGAAGACTAGCAGTCGCTCTGACATCTACCCAGATTATTATGCGGGAAATGGACTGTTCTCCATATTGACTAAGGTTTGCAAGGCTCACAGAAGCATAAATGAGAACCTAGATTAAGACAAAGAATGAACTTCCTTTCTTGAAAGTGATAGGGCTTCGTCCACCAAGCGAAGTTACAAGCTCCCAGTGTAAATGTCCCAGACAAAAATGGCACCTACCCATGTGTGACCTTCATATACTCTCTTCCAATCCAACCAAAGGATGAATTCATGATGTCAAAGGCCAGGAATGTGAATTGGGGAGGTGAAAATAACAGCTTGCTTTCACTTTCCAAAAAGCACAAGCCAGCCAGCCCAAGGCGGCTCTCTCTGCCATGCACTCTCTGCAGCTCAAGGGGGCCATGCATGTGCCAAACAGATTAAACACTGAAGGAATTTGATACGATCACTCCTGGGAGGGGTTTTTTCCACTACTCTCTAATCCAATGAAGCCTGGGCTGGCAAAGGCAACTGAATTGAGAGAGTGACTAAATATGCAGAGTCCTTGGAGGTTAGAGTACAGTCTGTCTACAAGGAGAAGGCATTTTTCCTTCAGTCTGTCTGGATTTCTATTATAATATCTACTGCAGACTATTAATCATGAAGGCCAGACTTTTGAACCTCTTTGAATTGTTTTACGCTTAACCAGAATTCTCCCCCCTCCCAACCCCAACCACACACACACATACAAAGCTACAGAATCCTGCCTGGTTATCTGATTTAAATTATTTTAAACATTTTTTATTAATTATTTTTTGACACAAGGTCTTGTTCTGTTGCCCAGGCTGGAGTACAGTGGCACCATTATAGCTCACTGTAACTTCAAACTCCTGGCCTTCAGGGATCCTCTTGCCTCAGCCTTCCAATTAGCTAGGACTACAGGTGTGCACCACCACAACTGGCTAATTTTTTTTTCTTTTTTCTCACTATGCTGTCCAGGCTGGTCTGGAAATCCTGGCCTCAAGCAATCCTCCTGCCTCAGCCTCCCAAAGTGCTGGGATTACAGGCATGAGCCACTGCGGCTAGCCGATTTTAAACATTTAAACAATGGTTTACCTGCAATATATATCCTGCATTGAGGGTATATTTAATAGCTTTAAAATGGACTCGAACAAAAACAAAAATGCAATTACTTATGCACATCATGAAATCATCAGAATTAAAAATTAGCCAAAGACTTATTGTTCATTTCCTTTAGATTTCCTATTAAAACATTGGTTACCCCAGATTTTCACCATTAGGAATACTAATGGAAAAAAATGGAATAACTCATTTTCTATAAGACAATTTCCATCAGATTTTATTGGGTGAGAATTTGGCCCAGAGTTTACACTTTAATGTATGATTTTACATTTGAATTGTCACCTGATTTTATCCGTGACTTTCACATAAAGCAGATGTCATAATTTACAACACCGCACCTATCTGAAATCTATGAACCTCTCCTCTTTGTTCAACAACACTATTTTACATGTATTTAACTGGGCTTTAACATATTTTATTCTTTTAATGAATCTATACTGCGTTTAACTCAGAATTTTTTATTTTAGTTTTCTGGGATGTGTGGATGGAAATGCTTTTCTCTAAGAACCCTATTCTGGGATAACAATTGAAGCCAAATTGGAAATGTGGATCCATGCTGGTATCCAGGTTCCAGAATAGTCATAATTCCCCATTCCAACCACACATAAATTCCTAAACTTGCTTCAAGCAGAGAATCTGGGAAGTGAACAAAGTCTATGTTTTCCTTCTTCTACACTCCGAGGGGTGGGTTGCGTGTTTCCACCTTAGGGCGGGGAGGGAATCCAGACCGCATGCCCTTGATTGCACAGTCGGGGAGGGTGGAGGGGGAGAGCGAACGTCTAGCTAGGCCAGTAGAACGTTGCCACCAATCTGTCACCAATATAACTGCCAAAATTTTCAAGGTGCAGAAAAAGTAAGTCTTTAAAGCAAAGCCTCTTTGGTGCTTGCTATTTGAAAGTTTCTTGCTAATTTCCTCCTGTGCTTCCCTGTTGATCTGAGAGCTGGAGCTTACGCACCAGCGACTCACAGCAAACAGAACCTTGGCTGGCAGGCCGCAAAGCAAAGGGCCTCATTAAAACCACAGACCTCGGCAGATCAGGTCTGGGCACATGTTTGGCACCAATTTTCCACATTCCAAAATACTTAAAGCTTTTGATTTGTCTATTTCTTTAAAAGAAATGCTCCAAAGTCAGATAAAGTTATGGAATTGGAAGATATTTAAGATATTTCAGATGGAAGTTTCCACTAGGAATGGTTCTTCCAAGGAGATGAGTTCCAAATTTAACATCCTAGGGGTAAGACAAGAATCTAAACACATCACAGCAATAATGATCATCTGGTGGTCTACAGGCCTCGTCACTGGGCCAAGGTGTTCTTTCACTGCACAGACTGTACTTGTTTGAGGGTTTTAGTGGAGCAGGAATAAGGGGAAGCAGAGAAAATGAAGTGAAAACAAGGTGCAAGTTATCCGTGACAACCACATATCCTGGATTTTCCATGACCGAGTTCGTATAATCACTCCGATTGTTCCCATAAAGGTGATCATACTTGCCAGGTTGTACATCTCAGTTTTTAATTAGGAAAATTAAAATTATAAACTAGCTATAGTTTATAAGAGACAGGATACAGCTTTATTGCTCTTTGAGAGCTATGATTATGCCACATTTATCTTTGTATTTCTACTGCTTTACATGGCACATGGCAAATAAAAAAGGCTCAACTTATGTTGAATGAATTAATTAAAAAATGGATATGCTAATGAAATTCAAGAAAAATATGGGAGGATAATTATTAAATTTTATTGTTTGATCTCTGTTACTGATTTTAACATAAGCTAAAAATGCAAAGACCTAGTTGAAAACCTGGCCCTGCAGAGTGCCATTGAGAAAGTTATTAAACCTCCCAAAGCTCACTTTTGCCATCTATAAAATGGAGATAATAATTCCCCTTACCTAGCTTATGTCAGAGAGTTGTTATATAAACCAATGAAGACATTGAATATGAAAATGCTTGGTAATCTGAAAAAAAAATCCACACAAATGTAAATTTTTATCATTATCATTACTAATCATCACTGCTCTAGTACTCTGGGTGGCTCTAGGCATCTCAAATTTTACCAAAAAGAAAACTGCTAATAGCCACAATAAATCTCATGCCAATCTGAGCTTACTTTTCAAAATGGCTTCGTTTTTATAGTCATTAAAAAATAACTCATAACATTTCGTTCTTTGTCCCCGCAGTGAGCCAACCAGGACATGATTAACTTTAGGGAATTATGGAGCACCAACCCCAGGAAGAATTCTTTTGCAAAATACACACACACACACACACACACACACACACACACACACACACAGTACCACATATCCTTTCAGCACTGAGAATGTTTGATATTAGGCGGAGGAACCACCCACAGACAATTGAGAAATAGTTTGCCTTCTGTGACCAACAAATTTTCTGTACCTTCTTCCTCTTCAATACTGTCCTTCATCCCCAGATGTCCAGGATCCCCAAGTTATTTAGGACCCACCAATACGTGTTCCTAGACTTCGAGCACTTCCGTTAAGTCGGTTAATTCAAGCCCATTTACTCAATGCCCATGACTGGGCTGATAATGAACAAGGTGAGAAATCATCATCTTCTTCCTCATCATCTTTCCAGTCTTCATCATTTTGTGCATATTTACTACGTGGCTTTACATTCATCATCTCTCCACCTTGACAACACTCTGTGAAATAAATACTATCAACCCTATTTCATAGGTGGGCAACTTGAGACTTGAAATGATTAAGTCGATGTAGCAGTTTGGATTTAAAACCAATTCCTCCTGATTCTAAAGACCATGTTTTTAACTGTTTCACCCTAGCGGCAAGTGTTTCTATTACAGGAAATTGTTGGCATGCTAGGCAAGAGGTTTACAACAAGGAGCAAGGTCTTCTGGGAGCTCCCGAATGTACATTCTCTACTCTGTTTATTGCTGTCAATCTGCCAATATATATTTTTGATCCCTTTTCTATACATAGCCTACTATGCTGGCCTGGAGGAATATAAAGAACTAGTCATTTTTATAACGTAAGTGACTAATAGTTATTTAATTCCCTTGTCTAGGATTATCTGTATTTTAAAAGAAAGGCTATGTACTATAAGCCAAATAAGTGAATTCCTAATGGTACAATTTCTGACGCTGAGGCAAGCAGATGGGGAAGAAGCATTGTTTCCACAGTGGTTTGCGCGCGCGTGTGTGTGTGTGTGTGCGCGCGCGCGTGTGTGTGTGTGTGTGTGTGTGTGTGTAAGGGGCAGTCGGTCACCACACTACTAACACCATACCATCCACACAAACAACCCTCTAATCTAATCTCTCAAAGTGTTTAACCTTGTTGGCATCATTTTCAATATCTTTATCCTAGATGTAAAAAAAAGGCTAGTTAATATTAATATTGGGCTCGTCTATCTTAAAACTTTAAGTTAAAACTTAAAGTCTTAAAGACATGACTTGTTTCTCCTAACTCCAGTGGGGGTGAAGGGGTCCATTTCAGACCACACACGTCTGTGTATTATTTGTTTTTGTAAGGTGTCTTTTCCCCCTTTCCATTGAGAGCATACAAACAAAACTCCGCTGTATAAGCAGTCAATTTTTCTACTAGTAATGCACGCTTAGAGCTCTAAGATTAAATCATTATACATACTATAAAATTTTTCCCAGCAGTACTCCTTTACAATGCTGTGTTAGGAGACAAGACTAAAACTCATCCTCAGAGTCCACCATGCCTGTGTAGGGTCCTGCGGTTTTCAAGGGTATGATCCAATGCTTAATGTACAAGAATCTGACATGATTTGCTCCTTTAGAAACTTGAGATTAGCCATTGCTGCCCCTTTTCCAAGCTGGCCTTTGGAAGTGAAAGGTCTTTAAGCGTAAGTGAACTGGAGCATGTTTCTACGCAGCCAGGTTTCAGGTGGAGAGGAACTTCTAGGATACCTCACTTCCCAAACAGCACTCCCTGCAAGGTTATCAGAGAAAAGGCAATAGAAGGAGGCCTGCTGGGGCCAGAGGGTCTTATTTTGCAAGGCCACTCAGCCTGCCTGGCGTCATCGGGTGAGGAGAGGTGAGGACGCCTCACCTGGCAGGGCACAAAGGCCAGGCGCGTCTCCCCTCCTGATCTTGAAGCTATGTTCTGCTCTTTCACACAGACTGCCCGGAGCTCGGTCACATTTCTAGATCCCCCTCAATCCTGCCCAGAGTGACTCCACTGGCCCCCCAAGAAAAATACTAGCAGCAGCAAGTGCTAGCAGAGAGGAATGAGGTGTTACATGTTTTCTGGCTTCACACTGCAGCTCTTCGAGCTCCTTTCAAGACAGAAACAACTGCGCACTGCCAGAGACTGATGAAGTAATAAGTAACCTTTCCCCCGGCCACTGACAAGCCTCACCTTGCTTTGAGGCACCATCGCCTCTGAAAAGTTTATGGCTCTGTGTCCTCCAACCCGAGGGACATTAGCCCTCTGGGGGAGTTTATTGCCCTTACTCAGCCTCACGCTGACTTGGAGGAAAGAGTCACTGATGTGTCATGACATGCATGACTTCAGCTAGTTCAGAACCTGCAACCTTTAGTCCAGATTATAGGAGATGAACTCAGTCTGTGAACTGGTTTCCAAAGCAGGTCAAATAGCAAAAAGAAAAAAGAAAAAAAGAAAGAAAGAAAGAAAGCTTTTTCAGATCAATAACTGAGTGACCCGAAATTTAAATGTAAAACATGCATCAAAACCCACAAAACCACTTCCTTTGAAATTCTTGCTACTGAACATGTTACAGCATTAAGTGAGCCTTGCTCGAAGCAAAGTTCAGAGAAAAGCATTCACACCTTTTAGAGAAGAGTCAGCCAGTCACAGTGCTGGGGCCCAGCTCTCACACTGTTACCAGGAAAAATGCTGATGTGCAAGCCACCATGCCCTGGTTAAGCCCCTGAGCCTTCCTGGTAGATATGTGCTACCCTCAGAGGATCCCATAGCATAATGGTCTGAGTCCTGTAAAAATGCAGTTACACCAAGAAATCACTCTTGTGTATGCTACGAGATGCTGTGATAAAATTTGAATTTGTCTACCTTCAATTTGCTCTTTGGTTTTAGATGGATCATTTAGAAAATGGTTCTTGGCTGGGTGTAGTGGCTCATGCCTGTAATCCTAGCACTCTGGGAGGCTGAGGCTGGAGGATCACTTGAGCCCGGGAGTTTGAGGTTGCAGTGAGCTATGATGATGCCACTGCACTTTATCCGGGGTGACACAGTGAGATTCTGTCTCCAAAAAAAAAAAAAAGAAAGAAAGAAAAGAAAAAAAAGGAGTGCAAGTCCATACATAGCTGCGATAGAGCCCTCTTTCTTCTGGCCTTTACCTCTTTCGGGATATTCCAACTCTGTAAAAGGTTATCATTTGTGATTATGATTAGTGATTTATATCTTACTGTAAATGGAGGCTTCAGAGTCAGTGTTAAAAGCAATAGATGGACCAAAGGACATGTGTCTGTGAGCAAGGGACAAATAACTAGGACAGAAGACACAGAATAAAACAAGATAAACTTCAACACCTCACAGTTAAACACACACATGAAGCATCTACGTTACGCCTGGTATCTGTGGGGCTGCTGAAAGGCAGAAATGAGAAGCCTGGGTCCTCATCCTGTGTAGAGTTTTGCCTGAGCTGGGCTATACTGTTGCACTGGAGTTCAAGTTTGCAAATCTCTTGGTGCTTCCTCGGGAAAAGAGAACCCAAGAAAAAATTAGAACAAAAAGGGAAAAGTAAGGAGCAGTGTTTAGAGTGGCAACATTGACGAAAAGAAGCAAAGTTCAGAAAAATGGTTTATTTGGGGGACTACAGAAACAGACCTGGACTAGGATTCCAGAGGCCCACAGGCTGATTCCAGGCTGGCCTCCGTGCACTCGTGGCCCCTCAGGAGGCCCCTCCTCTCTCTAGATCCTAGTTTTCCCATTAGATAAATGAGGAGGGCAAGACTACACTGTGGGGACTCCAAACTAGGGGTAATTTTGTCTCCTATGGGTTATTTGCCATTGTCTAGAGACAATTTTTGTTGTCAGAATTGGGGGAGATGGAGCGCTACTGGCATCTAACGTGTATAGGCCATAGATGTTGCTAAACATCCTAAAATGCACAGGACAGCCCCACAATGAAGAGTTATCCGTCACAGAATGGCAATAGTGCCCAAGTTGAGAAACCCTGGGCTACACCATTGGAAGGGTCTATTAATCCCTAATAAGATCCAGGTGATTCGTTGCCCCACAAAAGAGTATCCATCTGGAACCAAGAGTCCAATGGCCATACGTTGCATTTTTCCAAGACCTGAGAGCCGAAATGACCCATGACACTTGTAACTTTTGTCTTGTTTTCTGACATTCACCAGCACGTGTCTGACACACCCAGAGGTTGAACAAAGCTGCTCCAAGGGAGGGGTGGCTGGCAGTGAAGTTGGGAGGTGCACCACAGTGGATTGATCAGCAAATATGCCATCCACCCGGGGCTTCTCTGAGTTTGCACAAAGGACAGGATGTCATTTATTGATCCTAAAAGTCTACTGCAAAGGCTCTGTTGAATCCAGAGTTTGTAACATGTATGTAAGAATTAAATATTAGAGAATGCTATGAAAGAGATACCACCCACACTTCTTGGTAATCATTTGGTGACTACAGCCAACAAGAGCAGAGGGGCTCCTGGGGTGTTAGAATGGGCTGGAGAGTTTCTAGGAGGTTGCCAGGAGTTACAGAACTGTTCTGCCCTCCTGCTGCAGACACAGCTGGTGGGAGGGGAACCAATGGGAGAAGGTCTCAACGGGAAGATTCCAGCCAGAGCGGTTGGGGCTCTGCCTTGTCAGGCGCTTGGCGTAGGAAAGGTTGCTCTACAGAGCCAAGGCCGGGTGGCTAGTGCGTCTGCCTGCATTCCCCTAACCTCCGAGGCTCGAAGTATCCCCTCGGGATTCGGTTGTGTTGTTGCTGTTCAGTTACGATACCCTGTGCCCCGCCACCCTCTAGCAAAAACCGCACACAGTGACTCGTGAAATTCTTATTTTGCTGGGCCAAGACCGAGATGCCCTGTGGGCAAGCCGAGGGGGGTGCCTGGTGGTGCTACTTCCATAGCCCTCTGGAAAATGTAGCAAAAACTATTGTTAGGTATGATGGAGAATACAGGTTCCCCTCAACTCCTGACCAAATTACTGCAGTGGCATCTGAACCAGTCTCCTCACAGCTATCTAATTCCCTTCCAATCTTTCCCCACCAGTGCAGCCAGGGTGGGTCTTTCACACTCAAAGCTAATTATGTTACACTCCTGCTTAAATCCATAGAATGAATCCATGGTGCTCCGGAGATTAAGAGAAAATTCCTTAACAGATCCCAAAAGGCCTTGCGTGAATCCAGCGGCTACCTGCCTCTCAAGCATAACGTCCCACCTGCTCCCTCTGCTTCAAGTGTACTGGCTTTTTTTGAATTCCATAGATGCCCCCTGGTTCCTTCTGCCACGGGGCCTTTGCACATGCTGTTTCGGCTGTCTTCTATTCTCTTCCTCCCAGGCCCTTGCCACCCCTTGTCACCTAATTAATTCTATTCTCCTTTCAGAGCTTGACTCAGTCATTGCCTCCCTCACTAGGTCATTCCTCATACACGACCTTTCATGGCACCTTGAATCTCTTCTTCACAGCTCTTTACACAATGACAATTTTATGCTAACTTTATGCATTGGTGTTCAACAAGTATCTACTGAATAAATGAATGAATGAATGAATCATCTTCTCCTGGGGTGGACTAGAGCCTCCTATTTCTGTCTCTTTGGTGGGTCCATCCTCTCAGCACGGGAAGCTGTTGACGTGTATCTCTGCCTTTAAGAATCTTCCTTCCCTGCCAAACCCAGTTCACCTGCCCCTGTCTTCATGAACTCTTCTTTCATCTCCCACTCCTCACAGAATTTATTTGTCCCTCTCTGTGATCCTGTAGCATTTTATTTGTATCTTTTCATGCTTTGCCTTGAGTTAGCATCAGCTATAGACATGTTAGTCTTCCCTTTGGGACTTTATACTCTTTTTAGAAAAGAGACTCAACCCAGAATACTGTTCTGCAAAGCAGCATGTGCTTGACAACATTTGTAAAACTGAAATGTCACTAGGTAAATTTCAAGTGATAGGAATAATCTCAGGTGGCAACTCTAAGATAACACCAATACCAGTTTCATTCCAGCCACTCGGGCTTCTAGAAGAGGATGTAGAGTGTAGGTGGGAAGAGACACTCTCTCTTTGGGGAGAGAGAAGCTAGATGTGTTGCAAGAGTCTTATAATTAGCAGCAGGTTACCAGCATCCTTGGGGCTGGATGGGATTTCTCCTCTTCTTCCAGATGGCTGTCACAGCAATAATTACCTCTTTGCATGTAAGATGGTCAGATTTAGCAAATAGAAATTCAGGGCTCCCAGTTATGTTTAAATTTCATATAAACAGCAAATAGTTTTTTGCACAAATATGTCCCAAGTATTTCCTGGGATATATTTATACTAAAAAATTATTCATGGTTTGTCTGAAATTCAAATGTAATTGGGTATCTTGTATTCTTTCTGACAAACTTAACCATATACTTTTAACATGTATTTGAAGATGCCACGATATTAACTTGCGAACAGTTCCAAATGACAATCCTGAAAGAAAAAAAAACAAACATCAGTACAAAAGGATCAGATGTATGTAATTCTCAATGTTTACTTATTTGTCTACATGCCCGTAATATCACTGCCTGAATCATTATTGTCCTAGAGGGCGGATGCTGGATCTATTCTGTTCTTTTTATAGAATCCTGATGTTACATTCACGTGCGCACTTAAAGCATGCTTGTGTGGCTGCCTATTATGTCCAAGAAGAAGGAATGGACTTCGGTAATATAATAGTTTTTACAATGTTCCCACAGAAGATTTAAATTTCAAAATGATACCATAGTTTCCCACATTTAAACTTTACATTTAAAACAACAACAGCAGTAAAGTAGAAAAGTGGAAACCAGTTTTGAACATTTTAAATAAGTCAACGTGAAAGTTCATGTTTTCATTCAAATGCAGTGTGAGTTTGTCCCAGGCCATGGTGTTGTGCAGGGAAAGAAAAGGCGTATGTTGCCCTGCAATTTGCCTGGGGATGATATGACTTTGCAAGCAGGAGAAATAAAAGTGAAGAATGAGACATGTACCCTGATCAAATTTTGCCTTCAGAAATACCACCTGCTGCGGTACACTTACTCCTCGCTACCTTAGCGAAAGCGGCCAGCTTCCTGCAAGTGGGGAGGTCTGGCTTGATTTCATTACATCTTTTCCTCCCTTACAATCCTGCAAGGTGATACTTTCTTTTTTTTTTATTTACAAGGATTAAAAGTCAGTTTGATTCAACAAGTTTTACAGGTTTAATGACTCGATGAATGTGGCAACTAGAATGGGAACCTGTTGGGACTAAAATCCATGCATTTTCTTTTGACCATAACCTGATCCTTGTCTAAAGGTGCTTAGAAGACTATGACCTGGCTTCCCCGTGACTGGGCTGTTTGCAAGACTCTTAGATGATTAAGACAAACTTAAACACTCTCGTGTTCCCACTGCTTCCTCAGAAGATAATGTTTTGTTCCTAGGCGACCATCAGTAAAGCATTAAAAACATCTAGCTAAAGTCTAATTTTCCCAAAAGAATGATTTCTTGGTGAAATTTGGGGGAAAAAAATATATTCCTATCAATTCCCTCTCTCTGTGTCTGATTTTTGTGTGTCTGTGTTTTTTTAGAATATATAAAATATGCATTTTTTAAGAATATTTAGACTCTGGGGGTACAAAAGCAATTTGCTCACAAAACAAATCCTATATTTAAAAGGCAGAGCTTTTTTTTTTTTTTTCTGGGAAAACAGAACTATAGGCTAGGAATCAGCTTCTCTACCCTACTTGTCATTTCCAACTTTGCATATTAAGATAAAAACGCTTTGCTTGTGCAGAAGGCTCTGTATAAATAAATCGTGTACCCGACATGGAGCTAAGGAGTCTATTTCCTACCGGCTCCTTTCTGATCTCTGTAGGGTTTCTTTGACCATGGAAGGGGGTGCTTCCAGAAGGCATGGGAAAAGGTCAACCGTAACTTCCAGGGTCTTCAACGCCGATTTGCGGCGAATCATGCTTTAGTGTGTATTTGTGCTGCGGGTGTGCGGGCGGCCGTGGGCACTGTTACTTTGTTTAAAGGAAGGGGAGGGCCCACTCAGACGCACAGAGAATGACACGAACACAGATTCTGCTGAGGCATGCAAAACAAGCACCGACAGTAAGCGAGTTACCACCAGGGGACGTGAGAGCCGGTTCGGATATTTCAACAGGCGCCCGCTGCTCTTTTGCTGGATCGGCACCTTCTCAGAGCCCCCCAAAGCCCTTTTTGATTTCGGCATTCTTCTGTGTTCTCCGCTCTCGGTGGGCTGGAAGGCTCACGACATGCTCAGGCTGGTAGAAAATGAGAATTCCAGTGGGCTCTAGAGAGGCCTCCCCGGGCACTGCCCGGAGTCAGGACACAGGGAATGAAGATCGGCACGACAGCACGAGGGCGGGGACGCAAGCTCTGACTCACATGGCGGGGACGGCGCGCGGTGGGTGTTTGACAGGAGTGAAAGGGCACGGCCTGGAGCCCTGGGGTGCAGGCAGCATGCAGCCGCGCTTCCGCGCTTCCGGGAAGTGCACGCGCGCACAGACTTGCAGACGGAGCCATGAACGGCACTGAGCCCCCCGCTCACACCAGGGCGTCGGGCCACTCCTGGAATCGACCCACGGAGAAATTAGTCGAAGACTCTGAGGGCAACTAGAACACCTTTCTTTTAGAAACAGCAGAAAAAGGGCCATAGTTTTCAGATAAACTCCCCTGTCCCTGGTTTTGCTTTGTTTCCTCCCTCGTAACGTGGTTCCTAAATCCCCAGCGTGGTTGAGCACCTGTCTGCGAGGCTCAAAGCTTTCCTGGGTCACTAGGAAAGAGCCCGGTGAGCGGAAGGGACTGGATTCACATGGGGACACCTGGAGTCGGGTCTGAACCGGCCCTACTGCTTTGGCAAATCATTTCTAAACAGGCCTCAATTTTTTCACCTCCAAAACTGGGGTCCCAATATGAGGCCTGCCCACCTTAGTGGGGAGAGAGAGAGAGAACTATGGGTGATGAAGATGCTTCAGGACATAATTTCTATATGAGAAAAGTTGTTATTTTCCTCTGCAAGTACAGATCGGAGCTCTTCGCTTAACTATCCGGGACTCCGGTATCCCTGTGTGTTTAATATTAGGCCTTCTGAAATGTCCCCACCATAGAGCGCTAATAGAGGGCAAGAGACAAAGAAAGGTGATTTAAACAGAACAACCACCACTAGGACAAAACACCTTTATTAGTCCCTACAACCACTTAACTTCCCTGAAATGTTAGTATGGGGTTGACTATATCAGTTACATTTGAATTAACTTTTCCATGTTAAGAGAATTAAGATCGAGATAATGACATAATAGCCAACCAATTTTTATGCAACTTTATTTTTTAAAGGGTGGGATTTATTCTTCCCATTGCAGGTTATGTTTTTTTAACATTCATATTAAACAGCCACTTATCCCATACCCGTCATCTCCTGAAGTCTCCTATAGCAGCAAAATTCTGGAGACATTTTTACAGGTGGAAAATCCAGGCACAGTATCTAGAGAAATTAAAATATGGAACACTGATTCCAAGTTCAGGATTAGAGCTAAAGGTAGTAAGGAATTTGCAGGTGTGTAGTTTTATTCCCCAGTCTAGCGAGAAGAATCTTTTCATGTTGTTAACCGGGAGGTTCAGCCTGGGGCCTTGTTAAGTCGGTTTGCGAACCAGTTGGGGACCCTGAAACATCCCGGGATGGTAAAGTTTGAAGAAAGGGGAGGTAAGTGTGAAAGGTTGCACTCAGTTCTGGAATCTCAGAGCTGAAGTCACAATGCATTTATCCCAAGGGAACGGCCATTGCTGTCGCTGGACTCAGCTAACAAGCCTCTCATGGGGACCGAGGGAGGAGTGATTCCCGTGGGGCAAATGTCAGCAGAGAAGGACATGCTGGAGAGAGGGTGCCAAAGAACTCTCTGGTCATAGGAATGGCCGCAAAAAACCATCTTCTGCAGATTCAGAATGTGGTTCTGGGCAATTAGCAGCATAGCTCCCCTCCTGCTGCATGTTAAGGACACTTGAGGATGTTTTTCCTTAGCGTTTATGATGCTAAGAAAAGAAGTGACTTTGGAAACCATCCTGAGAAAGAAATTAATGGAGGGTGATATGGGGATTCCAGCAAGGCCAGACTGCAATTGTCTTGTTTTCATGGTGTGGCAAATGAAATTCGGCCTTTGGCGACTGAGCTTTGTCATGGGGCTCTCACTCTCATCTGGGGCTAGCATCTCACAGACATTTACCACCAGCTTTGACCTCCAAGGATAAGGGCCAGTTGGGAGAAAGACCAGCAGAGGCTCAGTCCTCTCCTAGTCCAAACTTCCCTCCCTCCCTCCCCTCTTTCTGTAACCTTTGCTCCTCAGGTGGATGTTTGTACCTTTGGCCATGGCCATCCAGGTGCACAGTTGTTCCTGTGGAGCGACACGCAGAGGGGTGGCCCACTGCAGGATCCAGATGGCGGTGGCCCAGACACTGCTATGGGTTGGAGAAAGCAGGGAAGGACCCGGCCACGTCAGGGACCTCTGGGGGCCCTTCACTTGAGCCCTACACTCACCACTTGTGTACCAGGAGGGCAGATCCAGTAGCAAGAGCCAGGAGGAAGCCCATACCAGCAGGTGGAGCAATCTGTTACCTACTTACCTCAGATGACTGCCTACCATGAGCAGAGGGCTATCAAAACAGGAATAAAATAGTTATGGAGCACCTACATGTTTACACAGTAGCTACTGGGGGCCAACACTAAGAGTCATCCTCTAATAGGCATTCTCCTCTTCTTTGTCATGGAATGACTGCCCAGAACAGACTACATTTCCCAGCCTCCCTTGCAGCTATGTACAACCATGTGACCAAGGTCTGGCTAATGGCATGAAAACAGAGGTTCTTTGTGCACCTTCTAGGGAAGAGGCACATTTTTTTCATTCCCTTCGTCCTTCTTGCTGACTGGAAGGTGATGTCTTGACTTTGATTGGCCTTGAACCTTGTGTTGAGGATGTCAAAGCACAAGAGAGGTGGGACCATGAATGCATGCAGACTCCATGAATCCTCAGCCAGCCTGGGACTGTTCAGTGATCAGGTGGAGGAGAGGGCAGGTAGCCGGCAAAACAGACTGAGAAGACACTTTGCCATGTCCTCAGAGACCAGCACAACACAGGGAGCCATGTGCAGGCAGCAGAGCCACCCCAGGACCAGGGGGGACCCCGTCTCCCAGTGAGCAGCTCACCAGAACCAGGGGAGATCCGAGCAGGGCTGGCACTCGGGGGGCTCAGTGCCAACCTGAACCTGACCTTCCCCTGCTTCTGGACAGGACCAGCCTCGGGGGCAGGCCAGGCCAAAGGCTCTAATAGCGTCCACGGTGAAGAACAGAAGCCACAAAGGCCAGGACCCTGAGCAGCCCCTTCCCCATCCGTGCCATTTCCCAAGAGCAGAAAATGTAATACCTGTCGCTGTTTTCTGGTTGTTTTCCATAAAACGGCAATTTCCTTATTAGGGTACTTTATGGGGACCAGTTGGAGGATATATATTAATAGAACTATAATGTTCAAAGGCAATAACAGGGTTATTAAGCATGGAATTAGACTTGAGAACAACAAGCCTTGGTTAAATCCTTGCTGTGTGACGCTGGGCAAGGCAGTCACCTCTCTGAGCAGCAGGTTCCTTGTCTATACTGCAGGATTATTAATCCCTGCCTAATTAGTTGTTACAGAGATTAGATGATGCATTTAGCTGTGTCTGGTACATGACCCCTACGTGGTAAATACAGAGGAATAATCTTCCTTTCTCTGTTGGGCCTTATTTCTCCTCTATTTCTGAAAGCCTTCTAAAACATCACTAATGCTCACCCCAAATTTTGCTTTTCTTTTCTGTATTTTCTTACCATTTTTTGGCTGTTATTACTCCATATTCCCTTGCAAGTGTTAAATGTATACATGTGCTCAGGCAACTGAAGTAATCTTTTGAAATACATACAAAAATGTTAACAGCCCATCTCATATTTGTTTTAGCCTTTGAAATTGAGTTGAAAATAAAAATGCGTGAAGTCGGTTATAAAGTGTGATTGCCAGACAGAAATTTCACGAGTGGTTACCAGAAGTTTAGGGGTGTAAAGGGAAATGGGAGTGACAGCTGATGGGCATGGAGTTTCTTTCTGGGGTGATGAAAATGTTCTGCAATGAGATAGCGATGTTCGTACAACTCTGTGAATGTACTGTAAACCACTGAAGAGCACATTTTAAAATGGTGAATTTTGTGTATGTGAATTATATCTCAATAAAAAGAAATTACTAGTGCCTGGGTCAAACAGGGGATTGATTGCCTACTTCTATGGTCAACAACTGTTTTGCAAAGACAAGGCACTCACCACCAGACAAGGCTCTGTTGGGGCTTGACACATGGTAGACAATGGTGCCATGATCCCAGGGTCGAACTAGGTGGAACTGCATACGAGCGTAGCACGAATCCAGGAAAAAGGACTCGTCAACAGGGGCTGGAGTAAATTTCGAGGAGAAGGTGGGACTTGAGCTAAGAATAAAGGGAAGAATGGACGGGCTTGGAGAGGTGGAGTGAGAGACATTCTAGAGAAGAACCCGGAAGGAGGGAGAGATCACAGTGTTCTCTTTACTTTGTTGTTGTTATTTTAAATTTTCATTTCTTATTGCAGTGTTTTCAAGGGGAGATGCGAAGCCCGGTCTCCAGGGCAAAGAAGTTGGGAGAACAAAGCTTCGTTGGGCAAGGAAGAGTCACGTTAGACAGTTCCTTGCCAATCAGACCTTTTCTTGATGTGGGAGGGTGCTGGACACAGTCACCTGAGGCTCTTGAGCCATGGACAGTCGCACATCATTCATTCTGATGCGTTTGAACACCTGCGTCCTAAGTCACATAATTTGAGGTCAAGAGAGCCTGCTGGAAAGAAAACCTTTTGACTGGTGGGGCCTTTGCAGCCATTCATGTACAGCAGTTGTCTAAAGTCTGTCTGGAAGAAATGAGCTTTCTTTGTGTCGAGCAACAGAGGGGGATTTCCTAGGCAGCCATCTTGCTTCACGTGGGTGTGAAGTGAAAAATCTCTTTTTTCATAAGCTGAGCAAAGCCAGGGTGAAGCGGGAACAAAACGAGATGTTACTCGGGCCTTAAAAGCCACTTTGAAAGTTCAACACAGGTTCCTTTGGCTAAACCACAACGTGTTGGGAGGTTTCGGTGAAAATGTTGGCACAAGGTCTTGATGCCTCTGTAAAATGCTATGGGGTAGTGGCCAAACTGCCATGCTAGGTCACTGGTAGAGCCCAGGCCATAGAAGGCCACAGAAAGATGCTTCATTCCTGGGACCTGGGATGGATCTGCCTTCGCCTCTCAGTGGAACCAGGGATCCAGTGGGGTGAAGCTGTCAGGGATGGTGGGAGAGACTGAAGCAGCCCAGGGACTCCCCTAACCAGAGGCCTCTGCCCTGCTGGCCTGGGCCAGCTACACAAATGGCACTAATATCAATATTCTCATATTCATTCCATTTTACTGTGAGGTTTTGTAAGCCCCCTCTTTGTGTGATGGAAGTCTGGGGTCCATGGCATTCTTTTAAACTTTGGTATTAACATTATTTTGTTAGGAGTATAGCATAGTATGACTGCTATTTAAATAGCCATCCCTGTCCGCGACACCCTCCCTCGAAAAATACTGTCTGCCCTGAAAAGAAGTGGTTTGGCATAGTGAAAGTTTTTAAACATCCATTTTCCAGATGGATCACTTTGTTAAACATATTTTTAAAAAAAAGAAAAGAAAAAAAGCTAAACCATGTGGAATGCTCCTAAGTGAATATTATTGTTTACCAGACTTCTTATTCCATCTTACGGCATTTTATAATAAAATATCAGCAAGCTCATAAAGAGGGCTTTTTTTTAAGATCCATAATCTTTCTAACCATAACAAAAGGGCGGTAAATATATTGTACAAGAGCGCGATGGAAAAATGTGCTAAAGTATTTCCATAAATCAAATGTAGCACTTTGGCATTGGCTCTAAAGCATTAAATTTAGTAAATTAGAACCAGATGATTTTAAAATAGAAACTTACATAACTTTACGGTGTGATTTTTTTTTTTTTTCCAACACAAGTTTATCTTCATGAAGTCACTTTGGCTGCTACCGTAATAGGTATTTAAGAAGTGAGGGCAGCGTCTGGGTACTATGCATCTTCGTAGCTCCCACAGTGCCTAGAATTATGTTGGGCAATTAGTAAGTATCGGTGGATGGATGAATGAAATCTCAGCAGGGATTAACAAGTACAAGTTAATTGGCAAGGAAATGTAACATAAATATTTATACGGATCTACAGGTAGACAAAACACTGCTGCCCCACACATAATCGCAAAAATATGTCTTGCTTTTCCTTTCATTGTTAAAGCCGTGGATCTAAATCAATGAATTTGAAATAAAAGCTAGATCTGCTTCTCGTGTGGGTCACCATGTTCCAAACCACCATCACCCTGGAATGTTCCGAATGCATAAGTCTCCTTTCTATTTCTGCCATCACAGCAGCCATAGAAAATGCTCCTTTCTGTCACTTCTCCTTCTCCTCTCACGCACAATTCCACAATGTAGCTGGTACCTTAAGGACAAGCTTAGGAGTTCAACACAATAGCTTGACTGAGTACCTATAATCTTCAAGACCCTATGTGGGGTGCCACACGGGGTGCAGATAAGTAAGGTATAGCCTTTGCCTTCTAGGAAAATACTTTAGTTTTTAGTCGGGACACTGTAGTTTCAAGTGAAAGAAAGCCAACTCAAACTAGCTTAGGCAGGAAATTGTGTTTATAGCCTTATTAATTGGGTTGTGTAATGTAGACTTCAGGCATGGCTGGATCCAGAAGCTCAGACAAGATCAGGGTTCTCTCCACTCCGCCACTCTAAATGTCTTTACTTCTTTTTGTATACGGACTCATTCTTTCTTGCTATGAACACTCTGTACAAAGAGGAAAAGATAGTCACTGCCAAGCATACATTTATATAGCCTATGATCCAAAGAAAGAGAGGTCATCTCTCTTTCAGACTTCATATATAAAATCTATTCTTGGATCAATCACTGCGTACGAGGGGATGCATTCTACGGCTGAGCAGGCCTGAGTAGTGGTTGGGGCTCTCCATTAGTGGCTGGAAAGGAGGAGATTTATGTTTTCAATTTTGAGAGCATAGAATAGACATGGCTTGGCAGCAGATTGGATGTGGAAGTAGGTGGGAGAAAGAAATAAAAGATCAGTCTGAGATTTTGATTCTAGGTGACTAGGATAATGGCAGTGTTGTATGTAGGAAGAGAATAGTTCAAAGTAGACACTGTTACAATAGGATGTCACAGGTATGTTAGTCAGGGTTCTCCAGACTAACATACATGCTGCTAGGACATGTGTGCATGTGTGTATGTGTGTATGGAAAGGGGGGGAGATTTTTAAAGAATTGGCTCACAAGTCCAAAACCTGCAGGATAAGCCCACAGGATGTAGACCCAGGGAAGAGCTGATGTTGCCGCTTGAGTCTGAAGGTTGTCTGGAACAGAATTCCCTCTTCTTTGGGGGACCTCAGTCTTTTTTCTCTTACGGCCTTCAACTGATTAGATGAGGCCCACCCACATGGCAGAGGGTATCTGCTTTACTCAAAGTCTACTGATTTAAATATCAGTCTCATCTATAAAATACCTCTGCAGAAACATTGACTAGCATTTAACCAAATATCTGAGCACCATGACCTAGCCAAGTTGCCAAGTAAAATTAATCATCCCAATATGTGAACATGAGGAGTTTATGAGATGCCTCCAGAATATTTGTGTGCAGTACAGAATGAGAGTCTGGGACTCAGAACACAGGTCAGGAGGTGTGATTGTCATCACTGAAGAAATCAGTGTAGAAGTCGTTTGAGAGAATGAGATCCCTGAGAGGGAAAAAATACAGAAGGGAAAAGGGCCGAGGATGGAGCCCTGGGGAAGGTCTCCTGGAAAGGAGACTGAACAATAGTGGCAAGAGAAGTAGAAGGATGAGCAGAGCTCACTGCTGCGGACACGGAAGGAGGAGTCCCTTTCAAGACAGGAGGTGACAGGGCACATCGGGAGCTGAGAGGAGAGTAGGAGTTGGCAGACAGACAAGTGTCCCCGGCTTCGACAGTAGAGGTTGGGGGCACCCCTGGGCAGGACTCCTCAAAATGTGGCCCGCAGACCTGCACCTGGCACTCGCGGAACAGGCCCACGGTGAGGTCAGTGTGGAAATTGAGAGTGAGGCTTCGAAGCTCTGACAGCGATTACACAGGAGTCATTTTATTTCGGTTGAATTCAATCATCCTCCTCCTCCTTATCAAGGCTTGTATTTTGCAAGCCTTTTCTGTTTCATTTTTCTAGTAATTTCAACACGAGTCCTGTATTGTGGATGGCAGTTGCCCATGGAGTAGGGGCAGAGGCCAAGGCCCGGAGGACCGAGCGTGAGGCCAGGACTCCAGGCCACCCACTCTCTGGCCACAGCAAGTGAAAGCAAGGGGCTTTGCTGGTGCTGGGGAGGGAGCGAGGGCAGAGGGAAGGCCCCGAAGACCTAGGGAACGTATTTGCAGTCGGCGTTCACTCACCCGCAGCCATAACGTGTAAAAATCTGGAGTCTTTTCATGGCTCATTTGGGAGCTCAACCTCATTGGAATTGGCCCGAGGCTGTGCGTATTCTCCCTTTACCCCACTTGGTATGAATCTTCGTACATTCGACTGCAGAAACATGCATGGGTTTGCTGACGGGAGGCAGCCCGCATCCCACGGGGAGTGCTCTGTAGTGTGTGGTACATGCTTTAAATCTCTGTCTAAAATCTGAAATATTCTGAATTCCACATCTCTTCTGGCCTCCAGGTTTCCAAACAAGGAATCTGTTCTCAGGGTGAGGAAGACCTGCGCTAGCTTGTAGAGAGCAGGGTGTGAAAGATCAGGGTGACCATGAGGAAGGGGTCTTTGGGGAACTGCGTTCCTGAGTGAGCTTGAGAGGGGAGAATACAAAGCCCAGAGCTGTCTGGGTAAGGAGGAGAGGCGTTTTTTTTTTTTTTTTCTTCTGGTGACCAGAACTGTGCAGGTGATGGCTTTTGAAAACATAGAGTGATTTTGAGATGGCAACATAGAAAGCTGGAGGAACACGTGACCTCTGACACCCAGGGCCAGGAGGGCATAGCCTTGCTTCTCCACCCTTCCTAAGACCAGAAGCTCCAAGGGCTGGTTGGAACGTGAGTCAGGAGAGCCGCAGGCGCTGAAGTTCGAGGAAACCCTTGCAATACCCACTTGTCTACACCCTCAGGTCTGAAATCACAGGGTGCCAAGACCAGCAAATTAAGGGAACTTGTACTTAACATCTGTAAACCTCAGTGGTACCATGAGTAAGACTTAAAAGTCTTGTGCATGCTCATTAGCACGGCTCCCTCTGGGCTCTTCCTATAAAGCAGAGAGCTGCCCTTTATTTCTGGGCTTCAGTGGGCAGAAAGGAATGTGCCGTCCACACTCTGTTCGGCAAGTCAAGGGTGGACACTGGTGTCTCCACCACCTAGTCCCTGGCCCACACTGGGAAAGCATTCCTGTAGCAGACAAAATAAAAGACTGCTGATAGCGGGAGCACTTTGCTTTCTAAAATGAATCAAACTCTTCAAAAGCTTGGCTTGAACCGTGCAGGGCATGCTGTGTCCCCACACCACATTCCTCTCGCCCCCCTCCACCAGGCCCTGCATTATTCGGATTCCTTTTATCCGCTCATCAGCGCCAGCTGGCGGCTGCCCGGGCTGGCCAGACAGGCCCGAGGCCCTGGGTCGGGGCCTCCAGGACATTTGCTGGCCTCTGAGGATGAGGGCAGTGGGGAACGGGAGGCGGGCTTTCTTGAAGGACTGTGCTGGCTGGGCTCTTTTAGGGCGTGAGGAAGGAAAATGCATCTCCAACACATAAATGGTTTACCTGTGCATGGCAAGTGGTCCTTTGGTGTTTCAAACCTTCCCCATTTAGAATGCCACCCTCACCTCCACCCCTGGAGTCATGCTGGATGCTGGGGTGGAAGATGACTTTTAGTGGCCAGTGTGGCCTGGAGAATGACAAAGCTCAGAAGTAGATTGGAAACAGAACATCGAGTCCCATCCAGGGAGTTTGGGCCACAGTTCATAAGCCTTCTCTGCTCACTCCATCTAGACAGCAGCAAGAAACATGGCGTACGACAGCATCATGTCGTGTATCCACCAATACCACATATAAAGCGGTAATATGTGTGCAAGAAGTCAGGAAGACTTTTCAAATTTAAGAAATTATAGAGGAAGTATAAAGGGTTAGCAAGAAGGAAACGTGGTGCCTTTGTTCCTCCTCATTTAATTATTATGCGCCAATACTATTGTGTTGGGCAGTGCCTCCAGAAAGAGGTGAAGGCCATTCTCAGTCCAGTAGTGGAATTCCTGTTTATTTGATCTTGGCAGATCGCCTTGACTGTTGTGAAAATCCACAGTCTAAAGTTTCTATTAGAAAAGATTTCCATGACAGTCTCATATAACAAGTTGTTGATTTGGGCAAATGAAAGCATGCAATAACAGAACACCTCATGGTGAGAGAAAACTGGAGAGAGCTTGTGCCAGGCAGTATGCACAATTTTA
The DNA here is from genome assembly GCA_004363605.1 of Indri indri. Taxonomy (NCBI): domain Eukaryota; kingdom Metazoa; phylum Chordata; class Mammalia; order Primates; family Indriidae; genus Indri; species Indri indri. Next base: position 106,235 of record RJWJ010000729.1, read on the forward strand.
CTATTAAACTCCTTTTGTTCTACTGATCTTCATGCCTTTGCCCAGCTGAGTACGTAGAAATAGTAGAAATGTGAATTTTTGCACATTTATGGAGATAAATAAGCCTAAATCTGTTTGTGTTTCTAATTTTTGTTATAACTTCAAGTTTAAGTTAATTTCTCCAAATCCTTCAAACAAAGAAAATACTAAATGCTAAAATGGAGCCTCACAATTGCTTATCATATTTCACCGAGTGAATGTATTCAACATGTAATTTAATTCTGTCAACACTTTTTAGTTCTTGGTGGGGAGGGAAGGTAGTAATTAAGTATTCCAAAGTTATAATAACACTAAACATCAAAACTTCACAATCAAAGAGTTTTTTCAAAAATCAAGATATCGCCTACAATCACTCCACTTACAGTGTGTCTGTCTAGGTTGTTTGTAGCATGGTAGTGACACAGTATTACACATAACCTTCATGGTTTATCAAAGACTGAAAGGGGCCTAAGACGTTCAATGTCAGCACTTCACCTAAGAGAATTAAAAGCCACCTCAAAGAGTCGGGGATGGAAGGCAGAGGGCATCAGGAAGTGGGCGTGGGGAGGGAGTGGGTGTTTTAAAGGGCTGTGCAGGGACACACTGATTGAGCTTCGCTGAATGAAAAGGGGCAGAGGATCTTGCAAAGTCTTCCCAGTGTCGGGCTCCGCCACAACACAGGGTGACCTAGGGGATCTAGAGGATCCGTTTTCGAGCCCCAGTGGCTTGCCATTGAGTGAGAAATAAGGACTAAGTCAGGGAGGAACCCAATCAGGAGTAATTCAAAGATCATGAGTCAATGGATCTTTTTAGTAGACACCACTCTCCATCTGCAGAAACAAATACTTTTTAATATTGCCTCAACAACTCTTTCAGAAAATAGAATGTATCCCTAGGACGTTGTTGCTAAAAGGGGAAATAGGGAGCGAGGTCAGGTAGCCTTCCTGAGGTCTCTTCTGCCAAAATATTAGTGGAGGGAAAGTGAATGAAAGCTGCGTTTCATTGCACATAAAGAACCAAGCCTTAGAGACTGTTCTTGGAGCTTTTCTCTAGTAATAGATTTTCATTCATTCCAAGACTTGACCAGTTCAACAGGTAAAAGAGGGTTATTGCCTTGAAGGGAGAGGAGCTCTTTCTCTGGCCTGCTCAGAAGTGGCTTATTTTTTCCCTCCTGTTGACCTCAGGGAAGGCAGTGTGCATGGACAAGACAGAGCTTTGAGAGGACAAAAGAGAGATTCAGTAACCTACACAGGTGCAGAAGGGGATAGAACAAAAGAAAAGAGAGAATCCTCTTCTATAAGTTGCTTAAAATCTCATTGTGGAGAAGAAACTCTCACAAATGAAACTGTGTAAGGTAATACCCAAGCAGGAAACGGTGTGCTAGACACGTAAAACGGACTACAGATTATGCGAGGATCTTTTCACATGGATGGAGCCTACTGAATCCCACTGAAAGGAGAGAAGCCCAGGCATTCATAGCTGTTCTTTAACGGAAGCCCAATTTGGGAAGCGTTGACTCAGGCCATGGGTGATGGGACAGTCCGGAGACGCAGAGGGGGACTGGAGGAGGGAAGCGACAAGGAAGGGATTTTCCAGGAGAGGTTTCATGAAGGAGAGGGGTGCACCTGGTGGCAAGATGGGGTTCAGGTAAGCAGAGTGATGGGAGGACTGCATACACACAGGCTGCAAGATGCAAGTAAGGTGCGTGTGTGTGTGTGTGTGTGTGTGTGTAATACACCACCGTATTGACCCTCATCACAACTTAAGGACAATACCTGTTTCTCAGTTAGGCTTGTTCCCACTAGGGTGGAGACTCGACCTTGTTGAGCTGACAAGCAGGGGCCCAGATAATGAAGTGCATTCATTCTTATGAAGAGAGGAAGCCCGGGCGGGGCGGGGCAGGGGTTGGCTTATAGCTCCATGGTTAGGGCCACACAGACTCAGGAACCGGAAAGCCTGGGCTCCTGCCATCGCCTGCCATGTAACTTTGTACAGCTGCAGAACCAGGCTTGGTTGTGTGATGTGCAAAATACCGACGACACAGCCTGTATCACGGGGCTGCTACCTGAGATGAATATTAAATGAAATCATGTTTGTAAATATCGAGCACAGGGACTGGCACCTGGGAGGGTTTCAATCAAGGCTGAATGACCCAAAGGTCAGTCGGATTGAAGGAGAAAACCCTCAATGGTTGGTCTTTGTTTGGGGAGGTTTCTAGAAACTTGCAATGCAAAGGAAAAGTCGCTGCCTCCGATTGGTTTTTGAAATAACTTTTGTATATGTAGATTGTTTTTAAAAACTTGTATCAAACTAGAAATGGTAAAACATGGCCCAGGAATTGTTACTTTTTTAAGACTGCCTTTGTTCCTCTGACCTATTATTCATTCAGCTTCCGGGTTGTTCCTCTGCAGATGTGGAAGCATGTGTACTTCAGTCTGAACTCAGGGATAGATATACCTTGCATTACTCTAGAGCATGGGTTGGCAAACTTTTTCTGTAGAGGACCAGACAATACTTTTTCTTTGGCTTTGTGGGCTTTACTGTCTCTGTGGCAACCACTGGACTCTGCCATTGCTTTCAAAAGATAACGTACAAATGAATGGGAATGGCTATGTTCCGATAAAACTTTATAGACACAGAAATTTGAAGTTCCCATGGCTTTCATGTCTCATGAAATGTCATTCTTCTTTTGTTTTTTTTTCCCCAACTATTTAAAAATGTAAAAGCTGTTAGATATAATATTAGATAAAAATGTAAAAGCTCATAGCTACAGAACTGGCACTAAGCCTTGAGTTGGTTCTCAAAAGGTGCATCCTATTTCCATTTTTAGCGAGTGGAAACCATGCCACTGCCCTCCAGCACACATCGTCCGCATCCTCTTCCTGGCACCAAGCAGAATCTCCAGGTAAACACATGTTCTTTGAAGTTACAGTTATCTTCTTCTCTCATTTATTCAGCAAGCGTTTAAGCACCTACACGGTATAAGACTCGACAGGGGACACAGAGATGAACAAGATACCACCCTGTCTCTCCGGAGCACACATCGGAGCTGGGGAAACAGACATCCACAAATCATCACGTACAACGTGGAAAAGCCCTTACAATAGGGCCGTGTTCAAGTACAATGGGGGCATAGTCAAGGGAGGGAGGAATTAGTTCTGAAAGGGCGAGGTGGGCAGGGCGGGGGTTGTTGACAAGGAGACACAAAAGGGTTAGTGTTGAGGCTGGGCTTGATAGCTGAAGGGTGAAGAGGGGACACTCAGCAGAGGTCCCCGCCTGTGCGAGTGAGGACGGTGCAAGCCTGTCTCAGACCGGTGAGCTCCCCCCACCCGCCCCGACTCTGAGTGGCTAGAGTGGGGGAGGGGGAAGGAGGTAGAGGGGAGTGAGGCCAGAAAAGGAGGACGGGCTCAGATGATAGTCCATCCGCAGTGTCCACAGTTTGCTTTTTAAGGCACTGAAGTGTCACCAGAGGTTTTTAAACAGGGTAGTAATGTGATCAGCTCTGTACTGTAGGAATCAAACACTTAGTGAGTGATGTGTCGGGTAGATGAGAGCAGGGAGAAATTTCAGGCAGGGAAACTAAAATGAAACAAGAGACCCAGGGGGCTGACCTAACACAGTATTGTTATGACTCAAGCTGGTGGCGAGGCACCCAACCTCTCTGAGTGGCACCCCTGTCCTCTCTGTGAGTGGCCGGACTAGGTGGTTTCTGAGGTCCTTCCTGCCCTTGCATGATCTGGTTCTGTGACTTTGTCTTTCACTCTTAGAGAACAGCCACATGGGTTCCTTCCAAATTGTGAACAGAAGTATTTCTTCCCTCTAGCATCCTTTTGATTTTCGCTGTGTCTCTGCCAGCGCCCAGTGGCAGCTGGAAAATCCTTTGAATGGCATCTGGTGCCATTTCCCTCACTCCTGCCTGCACCAGTGAACATCTGGGAAGACAGAGCCATTGGTAGATGAGCAGGCAGGTGGCAAGGCTGGCAGGCAGAGATGCCCACGGAAAAGAGTGCTGGTGAGTGCAGGCGTAGGGTCCTGGCCCACTGCAGGAGGGTGCTCATGGGAATACTAGGACTGCTGCATAAATCAATTATACAGCCCAGTTTAAACATCATTTTTGCATTTGACATCTCAGGGAATAGATGGGGAAGGGAATTGTTTCTCTTCATTGAGAGAACTTGTGTTTCCCCAAAGAGTTTTGAAGGAAACATATTAAGGGCCACTAATAAAGTACAACTATCTGTGTTATTTAAACCACATTAAGACTGGGGCATGATATTTTAACTAGTAGCCCTGCTGTCTAAACAAAGGGTTCAAACAAAGGGTAAAAACAGAGAGAAATAGATTATTCCATGCTCAGAACACTCCAGTGGCTTCCTGTTACACCAGGAAAAACTCTGAGCTCCCTGCCACCTGGATCACTCATATTATTCAGATTTCAGCCTAAATACGACCTCCTGATAGGAGCTTCCCTGACCATTCTATCTGAAATAAGACACTCCCCACCCAACTCTGGTCTGTTTTTCCTACTTAATTTTTCTTTATAGCATTTATCACTGAAAATTGTATTATACATTAATTTAATTATTTTTCTCAACTATCACTACTCTGTAAGCCCCAGTGAGGGCAGGAACTTTGTCTGTCTGGGCTACCACTCTATCCTCCCCTAGAAACACACCTAGCACATGCCAGGTGCTCTAGTGATATTTGTTAAATTAGAAATTAGAAATATTTGTTAAATTAAAAAGCTGCCCCATGAAAGGATGGCACACAGCAGAGGGGATTTCTCTATCTATTTCTGAATGCCTACCACACTTATAATATCAGCAGTCTAATATTAATAATAGTTATAATTAATATAATAATTAAATACTCATGCAATGCACAGAATATAACAATAACGTTATATAATATAGTAACAAAATAATATATAATAAATTTAATGTTATGTTAAAATAATAATGATTAACAACAGTAATAATAGTCATAAGCAACCATTTTATTAATGTCTTACACTGTACCAAATACTATTAACTTCTATCCACATTAGCTCATTTAATCCTCATTATAACTCTAGCAGGTAAGCATCATTATTTTCTCTATTTTATACTTAAGGACATCAAAATGAAGAGGTTAAGAAATCTGTTGAAGTTCCAGCACAGGTTTCCCTGATTCTAACACCCTTTTGCCTTTCTTTATGCAACTAACTATATACTGACCTAAACCATCCTGAAATGAACTTCAGGTAGGACCTAAGAGTCTTACTGTACAAGACAAAAACAGGAAAGCAGGGGGGTGATTTAGCGGGAATCAAGCTTTCTAGCCAGAGAATGAAATTACAAAAAGCCCTAGCACAGGCTTTGGGAAACTGTTTTAAAACATTAAAATGGGATGGAATAGCGTTCACTGACTAAACATACTCGTCAAACAAAACAGAAGGAGGATTCTGCTTTACTGCTTAGGAAGCCAAAGGAATGTTATCTAGATCTCTTGGAGGCCACAAGACTCATCTTACAGATGGAAAGGCCTTTGACTCATTGTCCTGCTTTATCCAGGCAGACACCAAAAACAATTTCCTGCAAGCTAACAACTCTCCTGTAAGTCGGCAGCACTCTTTGGAAGATCCCTGCAATGCAATATGTTGCATGCTTCATTTGTGTTCAGAAAGAGCTTGCAAAATCACTCAGGCACATTTTTGCTCTAAGGCCAATTGAGGAAAAGCAAAGCCTAACAGAGGCCGGAACAGGTGTGTCAACCTCATTATGATGGCAGGGGGCGGGTCATGTCCAGGGAATCGGTCCCACATTAAACTGTGAACTAAACTGCAAACCCTGTATTTGGAAGCCACTTTTGTAGGACAGCTGCTCTCATATTCCTTTTGCTTAGATAATAAAAGTAAAGTTTTAATCCATTGGGAATTTGAGGTGGAAAAAAAAGTCAAACTGATTCTGATCCAACTTGGTCAGGAAAAAAAATAAGGGCTGATTTTTCCATCCAAGTCAATGTAGTCTGGTTGGAGTCCACCCCACTCGGGGACAGCTATTGTCTGTATTCACCAAGTCTCAATCCTGAGGCCCAGGAAAAAGGAATTTTTTGCCTCACTGCTCTGTGCTTCATAAGAGTTGCCGAAGGTGACTATTTCTATCTTCTCCTAGGTGATTCTCTTTCTCTGTAGAAATCATAAAGTGGAACCTCTATAGACATCATGTTCTGTGCTTCACTGGAGAAAGACTGGTCTTTTTAACCAGGCTCATCAAACAGTGGGCATTTTTTGTTCCCCAGATAATAAGTGTTGGTGGGTTAATGGGTCATCCTCAGGAGAGAGGTCAGAGGGGAAAAAAAAGTGCAACGCTCAAAGTTGGAGCTAGAAAGGCCAGCCATCAAAGAACACAAAACTCAGTGGATGGTGATGATGTATAGGGCGTGCACTGGCCAGCCCGGTCTGAGAGGTCACATCTGACCTTTATCCTCAGCAAAGCCACCGAAGGTCGCTGAGTACGTGTGACTCTCAACTCTGTGAGGCCCTGGTGAGAAGCTGTCCAGGGAAACCCTGGTGCCCGAGCTAGGGAGTTCCTTTTCACTGGGAGAGAATTGTATTCCAGCCCTTTGCAGACTGACATTGCAAAGTACTTTGAACATTGAAAAGAACAAAAAAAAGCAAACAGCCACAAAAAAAAAAAAAAAAAGGGAGGGGGTGGCGGGGGAAAGAGAAAGAGAGAGATATCAGCAGGGGTGGTTAGTAAAAAGGGGCCCGGAGACAGAAAACCTTTTGTTCCCCGAGTTCGTTTCATGTAGAGATTGTGAGGTGAATGGCTTTGAAACGAAATGGGTTTATGAAGGAGTTGCTAGGTCACAGGAAGCGCGACTGTCAGACTGCTTTGGGAATTCGGTTTCTTCTTAAAAGAATTTATCCCCTTTTCCTGGTCTTTCTTTCTTTTTTTGTGGGGTGGGGCGGAGTAAAATTCGGGACAGTTCCCCACTTTCTGTTTTATTTTCCACGCTCTTGGATAATGCAAAAAGAAAAGCTCGCATTACAAGTTCTTTGTCAGTTTTTCGGAAGGGTGGGCAGGGCCTGAGCACTACCTTACCGCACTGGCCAATGGCGGGGCGGCATGCAAATGAGGCTCGCGGTCGGCCAGCCTCCCCCAAAACAGTGAGCTCAGAGGCTTGGCGAGGGCGCGCTGCGGCTGCAAGCCGGCTCTGCCCGGGACCCTGCTCTCTTTCATCCAGCGCTGCACTCAATGGAGGGGCGGACACCGCCGTGCTTAATGCTGTCTAACTAGTGCAGGAAAACGGCTCAATTCACCGCTGCCGAAATGAAGTACAAGGTAAGAGAGTGCCTTTTACAAAAGGCTTCCTTGGAGGCTGGAAGCTGTGCCTGCCTGTGTGTGTGTGTGTGTGTGTGTGTGTGTGTGCGCGCGTTCGTGTGTATGCATTCTCTCCCACTGTGACACTTCTCTGCACGGACCCCTTCTGACCCCAGGAGAGTTCTGAGATGGGTCTCGCTCACTGAGGTTGGCATGCAAGCAGGCAGAGACCTGGTCTCTGAGACCCGCTCCCGGGGTTCACAGTACACCGGAGTCCATCTGTTCTGAATGTTTCCGGGGAAATGCCTTGGTGGGAAGTTCGACTCGGTGCCGGTTCACAGCAGCCACTGTAGATCAGAGGGTGTCTAACTTTAATCGCACTGTGAATTAGCTCAAGTCTGGGCGGCTTCTCCAGGCCTGGCCTCCACTGCCCTGGGGAACCATAGTAAGAGAGGAATCAGAACTGCCCAGTCTCAGACTGGCTTTTGAGGCACTGTTTTTCAGCTTTTGCTTTAAGCAGTTTGGTCTGGGAAGGAGTTTGCCATTTGCACTTTTTGGTGGGAGAAATTAAATGTACAGATACTACCACACAGCTGATGATGGAAAATTTTGACATCCTTAGGTGATGCTGGATGTAAGAATAAGTGAATATGAGTCATTTCTAATACATTTCATTTCACTAAAAGTGAAAACACTTTTACTGGAATTTGAATGGCCTGGGAGTATGAAAGCTCAGGGCTGAAATCTTGGTCATAATACTTCAGCAGCATTATTTTCGAATGCATTTTGCACTATTGTTTGTGTGTTTATTCTTCTCAAAAGGATTATGATTTGCTCAGCATATCCCATTTTTTAAAAATTCATCCCCATCTAAGGAGGCAAGCAGCTTTCAGGGGACACAAAGAGTAAAGAAGCAGATTGCAATGAAGTGGGTATGGATTTTTCTTGGACGATAAATAGACATGAATCCTAGTGCTACTATTTTATTTTACACTATTTTAAACAAAAGTGCTATTATTAAAAGGAATTTTGGCAAGGTTGCTACACTTTTAAATTGACAATTTGTATTAACTGTCTGACCTTTAGGATTGCCCTAGCTGGAAGCTACTTTGCTTTCTTTCTGAATTATTTAGCTTCTGGCCCATCTTTTTTTGATTTAAGGTTATAAATACTTGGTCTCGCTGATAGCCACTAGCTAACCTCAGTAATAAATCTTATGTGCAAAAGCTCTAAATCTAAATGTCAAAGTCTTTATTGTAATGCATGAGTTACAGCTCTTGAAAAGGTTACAACGTAGACACAGGTATCAGCTATCTTTGTACTATCAGTTTCCATCATCTGCATCGGTGTGGAAGATCAGAGGAAAGGATCATCCTGAAGACCATTAATATTTGACTTTGGGAAGAAACCAGAAACAAATTTCTCTACTGGGTAGGAAAGTTCTTTTTTTTTTTTTTTTAAGTGGTTCACCCCATATTTCCACAGTTTCCTTATTTAGAACAGTGATAGGACTAGATATTACTCAGCCTGGAGTGATTTTTTTTTTTTTTCACTCTTACTCTCCCCTGTTGTTGAACAAAAAACTGGCTCGCAGAAAAAAGAGAAAGTATGTTCATACATATATTATTGGAAGGTATAAATAGCTGAAATTAACATTGAGTGCTGCAATCTAGAAAACGATGAAAGTGACAAAGTCTAAAGTCACTTTTATTCAGTGACCTCATGTTTAGCTTTTCTCTTTATAGAAAGAAAATCTCACAACCACTGACAATGTTAATTGCAGTTGGCATTCATGGAGAAAACCTGGCTCTTTGCTGGGTCTTACCTGTGTTGAACCCCCTGCCAAATGATGTAAATACATGGGTTTTTTAGCTTGTGTACACCTTCATGAGTAAAAATGTTGACTTCTCCAGCTGAACAAATGACACATTGACACTCCATGGTGACTATAAAAATGAACCAATAGCTGAAGCAATCCACTTTCCTTTTCTTATAAAGTCTGCTTTCTCTCTGGTTAATAACGGACAGCTTTATTTTGAAAGGATTTTGTCATTTTAAGTAAGAGAGATAACACAAAAGTAGTGGAGTGATAACATTGATAGAGACCGTGACAATACAAGCTTGTCATATTTAACTCTGCCAATAACCCAACAAGGTGGATATTATTTTTATACTCATTTTCGAATGGCACAGAGAGGCTAAGTAATTTATCCAATGCCACACACAGCTAGAATGTAATGAGCTGGAATGAGAACCAAGACGATCTGGCCCCAGAACTCATGATTTTAACCACTGTTAAGAGAAAAAGAAATACTTTGAAGTTCCTAACATATCCTTCTGACTAATGTTTTCTTCTTCTAGAAAATTCAACTCTTTCATCCAGAGTATTCCTGCAAGATAGAGTCTAATTTTTTTTAAGATAGTAACTCTACGAAGCAAAGTGAAATGCACATTTGGCAGTTATTTGTTTAATTTGAGCCACTTACATAGTAAAACCAGATAATCATTAGATTGTAAAATCCCAGAGACAGGAATGATCTCTAAAACACTATGTTGCTCTGTATACTATAAATTTAGCACAGCCTTAAAAATGCTCGTTGAGAGATTTATAAATCAGGCCCTATAAGATTTTTTTGTCATTGTTAACCTGATTATCTGGTTTGGCTGCTTCAGGGAGGTTAGCTACAGAACCACCAACCTTTACTCATTTTGCACTAAATATACACAGCTCCAGGCCAGGCAGCCATGTATTTGCAATAATCGTGAGAACTGTGGAATGTAAGCTACTACTTTGGGCAAACTTTTTTGGTTGGCACATATGTAGTTTATCTTTATTTCATTGTATATTTTTTATTTGTCCACGGGAAGGCTGCGGTCATTGTCATATGTAATTAATGTTCCATTTCTCTTAATGGGCTTCAGCCTGTGTTTATGTAAATTATGGGGACTTAATTTATTAAGAGTTTTCCACAAAATCCCCTTAATATACAGAGCATGTTCTAAATGGAGGCCCGGAGGAAGTTGCCTCAATGCCTTTGGTTTGCTTGTCCAGTGAAGGCTCCTTCCTGAGGGTCTGGAGGTGGATGGGCGCTGCAGGAGGGTGCTGGGAGGGTGTCTGTGTGGCTGTGTTTGAGCAGGAGATCTGGACTCCGCCCCCTTTGTGCAGGCGAGCCTGAGGCCCCGCCCACCTCAGGCTCAGTCCTGGTAGGGTTTGGGCAGGCTGATGCCTGGCCTCCAACCACTGATTAGCTTTTGTGGCTTTGCCAAATTTCTGAACCCTTACATACCTACATTAAAATTCCAAATTATTTATCTAGTCTACCATACAACAAATTCATTCTTAAAATTTTGAAGAAAAATTCCAGATGGAACTTACATTACAATTAAGAAAGCTACATTCTGAAATTCAGATTTTTGTGTTCTGGTTGAATGAGGTAAGTCAGGGAAAGAAGGTGTGTACTATTAATATGAAAAAGCTAGCTTGAGAAAAAATGATAGAGTGTCTCTGATTTAGTCAATATGGCCATCTATAACCTATGGAATTTCCAATTCTTTCCATGCTTCGATATTTTGGTTTTAAATTATTTTTCTCTAAATGATTTTTTTGCACACAATCTAAATTTGGGACTCCTGCCCCACTCCCTTTTAAATCTTGTATGAGATCTATGAATTTAAAAGTACTAAAAGATGTTTTGAGAAATGCCAGTGTGATAATTTATGAAATTTATGCATTTATTTATTTAGCAAACCCATTTGCAGAGCTAAATGACTTACCTACACAGAGATGAAAGTCTTTACAGAACTGAAGGTGTTCTGATAATACCGAAGTCAGCAAGTTGCTGGGTGTATAACATACCAAGGATTCCTATAACATCCTTTCCTGGCTGGAATGCACATCAGTCCTGTTCTCAGAATTCAGAGGTTTCCTGTCTGCACACATACCCCCACCCAAGTCTTCTGCAAAACACCTCCTCTGTACTTTTCAAGGCCCTTTGCAAATTCCCTTCCCTTTTTGTGCCTTTATGGCCTCATTGGTTCTCATTTTCTTATTCAAGGGTTCCTTATGCTTCTCTGATATCTGGCTTCTGTAGGGCTCACCTCCCCCACCCACGTGGAGGTGACACTTTAATGCACATCCAGTACTCTCGCCTTCCCTCCCCTTGGACTCTGCTGTGGGAAACCTTGGTCCCTCGTTGCCGCGTTCATTCGGTCCTGTCTCTGTGCTTACGTGACTAGAATCATCAGTCACTCCCACTAGCAAAGTCTCCTCATCCATCCTCTCTATAAAACAATCAAAAGCCTAAACCTTTGTCTCCTGGACTATTCTATAATCCCTAAAATAGACGTTTATGTTGTTCCCCTCTGCCCTGCTCTGTTAGCCCTACCTTACTTATTATCCCCTTGCAATCAAACCCCTATCTAAATGATACCTGTAACTGGCCTACTGAGGCTGCTCAGTTTTAAGTAAACTCCACTGAATATGAGAAACCCACCCTTGTATTTCTTGAATAAGCAACATGGTCTAGGATCTGTGAAATTTGAGGGGGCAGGGACTTGTCTTTTTTGCGCTTGTATTAGAGTCAAGAGTGTGGGCTTTTCTGCTTCTTGTGGCTTAAAGCTCTGTAACCTTGGGCAAGTTAAGCTCTCTGAGACTCAGTTTTATCTGTAAAATGGGGATAATAGCAACTGCCTCGTACTACTGTTTGAAGGCCTGAGATGTGCATAAAGTACTTACTGTGGTATTTGGTACATAGTAAGTGATGCTAGCTGGCCCCAGCTCTCCTGGAATAGTAGATGCTCAATGGATGTTCAGAGGACAGTGTGGACTCAAGACTTGGTGACAGGATTATGTCAAAATCCCAGTTACTAGCTTAAGGTGGTTGAAAATTGATGAATAGTCCACAGGCCTAGGATGTGTATTGTATAGGGCCCTGACAGCATATGGCCCTGCCTGCTGATATATTAATATATTAATGACTTGCTTTCTTTATTGTTATCAGTAAGACTTTATTCCTGAAATTACAGGACCTTCCCACAGTGGTTCTCAACAAATACCGAATTCAATGTTGAATTACATTATGTATATATATATATATATAGCCATTTAAAAGAGTCTTAAAGCTGTATGGCATGGTGGAAAGATATGGGTTTTATTTCAAATCCCACTTTTGTTACTTTCTAATGGTATAATTTTACGCAAGCTACTTTAAACCTCCATCTCCTCATTTATAAAATGGGAGTAATAATACCTGTCTTATCAGATAGTCACAAGGATATAATATACGATGATCATCAGTTTCTAGCAGATAATGGGCATTTAATAAAGGGCAGCTATTATATGATGGTATAAGAGATAAATATACACACAGATATACAGATATATAGATATGAAAATCTTATGTAGATAAAAGAGGAAACATTCACTAGAATTGTTTACCCATAACAAAAAATATTAGTGAGGAAAAGACAAAGTCTTCAATTTTAAAAACCAAAGGTGAAATTCAAGGAAGGTGTGTTGAAGAGAACATGAGAAGTCAGGGTAAACGCTATCCCTCACCCTGCTGTAGTCAATTAAAGTGACGTAAATATAAAGTAAGAGGTCTTGGCTATCTATTTTTAGATCATTTTAGGGTTAGAAAGAAACCTAAACAAATCGGTTTGAAATGCCAACCACTAGGACTGAGGCACTACTGCGCAGGAACGTATAGACTTAATTCCAGGCCTCCTTGCCAAGACAAATGAAATAGGGCCATTGGGAAGAAAGACTATATTTCCACTTAAAATGCCAGAGAATAGCTGACGGTTTCCTAGGCAATAGATGGTTGCAAAGAGTATGGGCATGAAACAGGGACCAAAAAAAAAAAACCCTGTTTATACTTCGTCAACAACACCCCCTCCATCTTATTTACTTTGAACATTCCAGTCATTTCTCTGCAGAAATTCCTACTGGCTAATGAGGACTCCGCACGCACACGGGGAACATTGCAGCCTGGCTGCAAAAGCCTATCTTCCTGAAGAATCATCATTTTAAGATAAATGGCTTTGTCGATGACGTTTTCCACCGTTCACCGGAAAGGGTGAATCTTTAGAAGGTAGTTTTAGTAAACAATGCATCTAGGTGAATTTGAGGAAGATGGAACAGGCACTCTAGAAAACATGAGCAGCGACGGTGGTGACAGCAATTCTTCACAGTTGAGGTGGGAGTGGAGGCAGCTCTCATGGAGATGTTAAGATTGCCAGTGGAATGTTTTCCAATGCATATGCCTGGGCCCTGCCTTGAGCTGCTAAATCCCAGTTTATTCTTAAAAAAACAGCTAGTGCCTTTCTCCTCAACCCCCGCCCCAATCATTAATGGTCCTTAAATGGTGTCTAAGTAGGTGGTTCATGATCCTTATTCAAAGGCTGGGTGCATTGTTTTGGAGGTGACATACTTCTTTGCAAATCTTTTTAGTGTTGCAAATTAGAATTTCCCCTGATATTTCTAATATGTCAAGGTAATAGCTATAAGATGTTACCAAAAATGTCCTTTATGTGAAATGTCGATGTTCATGCTCACCAGAAATAAAGATTGAGCAGCCATCAATATGTAAAAGTTGCAAGCATTGCAAACAACAAAAATGTTTGATAGTTACTTTTGGAATTAATTTTAATTCCTTTCTTTACTCTTGCGTATGTGCGGGGTGGGGTGGGGGGGTTATCTGTATAACTCGATAGAAAGTTTGCAGTAACCAGCTAGGCTCAGGTGACTTACACCTGTAATCCTAGCACTTTGGGAGCAAGAGTGAGACCCCCTCTCTACAAAAACTAGAAAAATTAGTTGGACATAGTGGTGCACGCCTATAGTCCCAGCTACTTGGGAGGCTGAGGCAAGAGGATCCCTTGCACCCAGGAGTTTGAGGTTGCCTTGAGCTATGATGATGCCACTGCACTGAGGTGCAGTGACAGCTGGGGTGACAGAAACAACAAAAAAAGAAAATTGCAGTAACCCAAACACATGAGGTTAAGATGTGAACCAGATCTCCTTTCTTCTTATTAAGGCATTATGTATTTAGATGGTATCATGTGTCATTAATATTTTTCCTAACTTTTTTGTTAGACAGAAACCCTATGCAATCTTTGGGTAATTATGAGCTGGCCTTAATCTCATTGATTTGTGGTGGTCAGTTTGTTACCCTTAACTTAACACCTCACTCCCACAGGAGATGTGGCTAACTCGGGCCTCATCTCAGGGCTCTGCGCTCTGCTGATCAAGAATGAGCTGGACTTCTCTGCCCCTCAACACCCTCACCTCCCAAAATAACTGTAACAAATAAAGCCGGCATACAGAAAACGACAGTAAATTGGACTTCTAGACACTGCAGCCTTCTTGGAGTTCAGAGTGTTTAGTGTCAGGACATGTCAGTTATCTGTCGATGAATTTTTTTGTTGTTCTTGTCACTAGTCCTTGTGGTACGACTGAGAGCTCGGCAGGAAATGGGCTCATCAACCAGCAGCATCGCTGTCCTAGCACAAGAGCACAGACACAGTAAGATGCTGAAGCTTCTTTCCCTGGAGTGCTCCCCTGGGGTAGAACTTCGGTGTCACTCTCTGCTTCTCCAGCCCTCCTCACTCAGAGCTCCGCATCATGGGCACACCCTTAAGTGGGGCTCAGGGACGCGGGCAGCCCGACAGCCTTCTTCCTCTTAACAGCCCCACTCACTGTGAAGCTGGGCTTTGAGACATTCTCACAGAGCCCCAGAGGCCCTGGAATATATCTTGTTCCCTTACAGAGATCATCTCGTCAATCAGAAAACACATACACTGACCGAATGAAAGACTCTGAGCAGTACCCATCTTCTTTTCTCCCAAATCCTAAATCCAACCAAGGCAGATCCTTAGCAAGAAACATACTTACATGACTGTCCTTTGCTTTTGGTTTAAAATACATGTAATTTCTGTGGGTATGTCTCCATGTTTTGCAAACCCAAAAATGGGACATATGGTCTGACAATGGGAAGGATATTTGAAACTGGGGACTGTTTTTGGAAAGTTCAGGAACACATGGCCACTCTATAGACAGTCGACAAGAGCTATTCCTGAGATAGATCAACTGTCAAAGGCATTAGCCCACCGCCCTTATGTCCACCTTTTGCAGGAAACTAAGAGGTTGGGGTTTTTGTAAACATTTACTTGTAAATAATAAGGTGCTTTGCAGAAATAGGCATCTCTAGAAATGAAGGCAAGCCCATTTTGAAATATGGACTTGCTTGGAACACCCGAGAGCGTTAAGCAGCGAGGGGGATTGGATCTCGATTGTTCTTGTTGAGACCGGGCGGTAGCTGCGTGCCCCCTGCCTGTAGCATCTGCCTCAAGCCTCAAGCCTCCTGCCTCCCTTATTAAGATCTTAATTACAGACGCAGCTTAGTTCATCGCTGAAGGGAAAGAATTTCGTTTCTCTGAACTGTGTCTGTTTTTTGGTGTGGCAGGTGTAATCATGATGAGATCATTTCTGGTTTGTTTTTTCATTCCCGGAGGAACTTTTTTTTTTTTTCTTTTTTTTTTTTGAGGGGGAGGCATACAGTTCTTAAGACATAATTTCATGAGCTCATCATAGTGCAGTAATAACAACTGTGCTTTGATTTTCTAGAGACCCTTTCTTCTGAAGAAAGCCTGAGCGCTTCACATGCATAATTTCATGAGTCCTCATAATAATTGTATAAAGAAGAATATGTTTATTATCCCCATTTTGCAGGTGGGGAAACAGAGGCACAAAAGGCAGGGATTTCATTGTCATTAGTCTTACAATATGAGGACTCAGGCTGTACTCTCCTAATTCAGTCCATCCCTCTGTCCAGGGGTTCTCAACTCAGCACTGTTGACATTTAGGGCCAGGCAACTCTTCAGTGTGGGGGCTGTCTTGTGCATTGCAGGACGTTCCGCAGCATCCCTGGCCTCTACTCACTAGATGCCAACAACACACACACACACACACACACACACACACACACACACACATTGTGACAACCAAAAATTGTCTCTAAACATAGCCAAGTGTCTCCTGAAGGGACAAAAATCTCCCCCTGCTCGAGAACCACTGGTCTAATCTCTTCTACTTCTTTCTGCTTACAAATAATTGCCTCACTGGTTTTCTGTGACAGAAGCACAAAAATATCCCCAGAGGACTGTTTGCCTTAATTTTATCATGTCTGATATTGAGCTTAAGGTAACAGGTCCTAACCAAAAAGTAACTTCCTCTGTATGCCTAGCACCCATTTGTTCCCGTGAACACCGCAAAATACTAGGAAGCACAGGGTTTCACTCCAGTCAAATATAAAACCATCGAACCATCTCTAAGGCAACTTTAATTCTCCAAGGTCGTCTTCTGGCTTCTCTCTCTGCATACCACATAAAGGAACACACATTTAGAACTGGGCCTTTAAGAAAGCCATTTTATTCTCATAAATTGGTGCATAAAACGTACACGTAAGAGCTTGTCTCTACGCCTAGGCACTGAACGATTCCATTCCGAGGTTTTCTTCTGTTCCCTTTGCTCCTGCCACCTCTCCTCTGTCCCCTAGCTGAGAGCTGCAGCTTCTAAAGGCTTTCCTTGAGATAGATCAGCAGCTACAATGCTGACGGCATACGACTGTACGCACCTCTCAGCCGAGTGCGTGGAGCTGTTTTTAAAAACTCTTTGAGGACCTCACAAGCGAAGTAGATTATAGCAATCAGGTCAGATGACCCAGGTCAGATGACATCTAAAAGAGTTCCAGCGAAGTGGCATCCCGGTTACGTCAACTGACTGGGAGACCGACGAGGGCTGCCAGGACGGGCATGCATCTGTGTTGGTGGGTTTAGATACAACCTTGGGCTGCACAGCTTGGTGCAGGAAGATAAGATAGACAGGAATATAAAAATAGAAACGTCTTTTTCTTCTTTCAAATACTTTATTCGATGTTATAACTTGTGCGTTTTGACTTTTGAGAAATGATATCATTCTTGGAAATATACTGTAATGCAGTGTATTAGTGTCTTCTACTCCATTATAACTTAATTCTCATTTCTCTTCCCTGAGCACCTGGATGTTAGAGGATTTGTCTAGACAGGCAGATAGATACGATCCTGTGCCAACACTGTAATGTTGGCCAAAGTCCAGATGGTTGTTTTATTGTTAATAAAACCTATCTCTTGGGTGAGTGGGTGTCAGGCCTTCATCATTATATGGCGCCTGTCAGATTTATCCAGGGACAGGACCCTGAAAAGACTTTGTGCCTGCCTTGTGATTTTGATCCTTTGCCAGCATACTGTGCTGAAATCTATCAAAACCAGGCAACCCAGGACAAATGCTTATAAATTCCAAGGCTTACTAGCAACAGTGATAAATTCTAACATGGAGAAGATTCTCAGGAAGGGCATCCTGGTCTAGTAGGAAAAAATTCTAGATTGAGAGGGGAACCAGATGCTATCCCTGGCTCTGCTGCTAATTTAATATGAGACCCTCTGGGCTTTAAAATAAGGAGATTGGGTTAGAATGGTTCCTTCTTACTCTAAAATCCTACTCTAGTTAATTCTGGTCAAGCTATGGGTGACTTCTGGTTCTAATACCCATAGAAACCTAGGTGTTTCCCACCTTCTTTAAGACCCTCAGGGATTGCTTCGGTAAATCTCTAAGACCACAAATGAGTGGAAAATTGAACTCTTAAAAACATTTACATTATTTATGATCATCAGAAGTATGAGGAGAAGCTAATTTATTTTTCCTTAATACTGTAAGCAAATCCATCGTCTACCATGGGCCAAGAAGTAATAGGCGTTGACCGTGAGTTGTACACACACATACGTATATGCACGCCTACCTACCAACCCATTTGTAGTTTTTCTTACACAAAGCAAAAGATTTCCTCTAGGCTTTTGTTGTTTTCATGGCAAACAACAACAACAAAAACACATATTCATTAAATGTTTGCTAAATTGAAATGGGTACTGGACTCTGATTTCCCAGAATGGGCACTGGACTCTGAAATCCCAGCATATGAATGTTTCTGTCCTGCATGAACCTTAAATCAAGGGAGAATAGATAGCATTCATTCAAGTGCAGGGAAGCAGAGGAGCCCAGCATTTGAGGAAACACTTTTTCATCTCACAGCTGTGCTGTCCATATCATGTTACCAAATCTGGCCAGATAGAAATTTCTTTCTGAGGTCCAAATATTCAAATTCACAATGAGTATCAGATCTTTTCAAAAGCTCCCAAGAAGTAATGACACTTTGGTACATGAACAACCAAAATAATGGGGGTTCCAAATAACCCCTCAGCAAATAGAAATAGGCCAGTGTGGAAGAGATGTTGAGATTCCCAAACCCAGAATGAGCAGCAAGCAAGGGGCTGCCCCACGGGGCATACAGGGAATCTTAATGGTGTCTCATGTCACATCAAAGAGTACCTTTGAGAGGCAAGTATCTAATGGCACAATTTCTTAAACCTTCTCCCACTCAGAAATGCTCAGAAGACAATGACATAGCTAAAGTTCACAAAGCTGGAAAGATCTAGGAACACTTGAGGACTTGAAGCAAAGTGATCAACGTAAGATTCAGAGTGGGTCCAAGTTACTCATGTAGGATTTGTGACCATCATAGGGGTTTAGAAAAAGCACTTTCCAGAAAATAAAAATCTTTGGCTGAAATGCAGTCTAGGTGAGAGAGGAGGAGTCTTTGGTGGGAAATGTTGAACACCCCTCACCATTGTTTAAAAGTATAACTGGAATTAGTGGGACCTTGTGGGACCCAACTGTTGCCTTTCTGTGGGCTAGTTCAGATCACCTAATGAAAAGTGTGTCAGAACGCAATTGACAAATTACTGGGAAAAACTGGGGTCATATCATATCAGATCTTCTAATGCCTCTACTTGAAAGCTTCATGTCTGCTACTTAACAATCGCCGGAGGATCCAACTCAAAAAATTCAACATTCCAGATCTTCAGATGCAAGAACCTAGGTGTAAACCAAGTATTCCAAGAATTGAAATCCAGACACTTGTAGACACCCATGTTTTCTCACTATGGCTGTTTGATTCTTTGCAGAAAGCCCATATCCACTCTGTCCCAAAGGTGATGACGAGAGGGAGAGGAGAAACATAACCGAAATGGCTTGCAGTCCTCAGGCAGAAGCCGATTTTTGTCAGTGTGCACAAAAGCACATGAGCCCTTCTCTCTTCCCCAGTGTGCCCTGAGACTGACCTTGATGCTGTTCATCCCTCAGCCACTTCCTTCAGGACCGATTTCCTTGACAATGGCCATTTCCTCTACTGTGTCTGTTTCTCAGGGTCTGTCCTCTGCATGCGTGTGTGTGTGTGTGTGGACACACAAGTCCACCGGAGTCCAGGGCTGACGTTTGGGGGGCTCGAGTACAGGAAAGCCACGTCAATGAGAATGCGGCAGCCCTGAGGCGTTGGCAGGATCTCCCGCATGATAAATATAGAATGAAGTAAAAATACTAAGAGGAAGCCAGGCCATTGATGATGCTATCAGTCAGTGGGGTGACACACCAGCCATTGTGTCTCATTTCTCTTCAAAAAACAGCATGCATGGATGGTCATGGAAATTACAAGTCACACCTCTCTGTATTTGGAAAAGCAGATAGTTTCCCTGACGGTAGGAGAAATAAGCTTTCTTGATATTTCGATAGCAGTGGGGGGAAGGTAGGGAGGAGTTGGGGGGTAAGAGGGGTAGAAGTTGCCATGTGACCTTGAGCGCTCTATACCTGCAGTCCTGGCCAGTTGTATAGTACTTT
Source organism: Indri indri (assembly GCA_004363605.1). Lineage (NCBI taxonomy): Eukaryota > Metazoa > Chordata > Mammalia > Primates > Indriidae > Indri > Indri indri. The sequence continues at coordinate 126,323 of RJWJ010000729.1, forward strand.
CTTCCTGCTACTCAGACATTGCTGGGGAACCAGGAACAGCAGAACCCAAACATTCTGGCAAAGTATTTGGCGCTCTGTCACCTACTGCCAGAAGCAGATTGCTACGCTGAGGGAGAAAAGCTCTTAAAAGAGACCATTGTGTTTAATCTCACGGGGATGGCCAGTTCCTCTTGGCCTTCCTGTTTGCTCAGTAGTTGTGAACACAGTTTCAGGGGGGTCAGCCTCCCCATCTGCGTCATCATCCTGTTTTAATAGGGAGGGCAGGCACTTTCCTGCATACTCTCTTCTTCTCTGGCTCTGAGGCTTGAATGACTTGGACAAGCCATTTGTCTTTCTGGTTAGTTCATCTTCCCCACTTCCACCTGAAAATTTTAACCAAATGTCTTGCCGAATTCTCTAAGTAAAACAGTTTCACCCTCCCTGCAGAGAACCAGGAAATCAGAGTCCAATACCCATTTCAATTTAGCAAACGTTTAATGAATATGTTTTTGTTTTTTTTCAGACAGTGAGCTAAAGTTCTGGAAATACAAAAGGAATTAGACAGCATCCCTGAACTTAAGGAGTTCACAGCCTTGAATGGAGCAGTCCAAGCCGTACTGTAAAGAAACAGTACGACAGAGAACTGGGAAGGGAAATGCGCAGACAGGCTCGGGAAAGATAACCATTCTGGTTACGTGGAAGACAGGTTTTGAGGCAGGAAGAGGTTGAATGCAGGAAATCCAGTTGCAAAGCAATTGCTGTGCTCCAGAAAAAAAAAAAAAAAAAAATTGCTGAGGACCTGAATTAGGGATAGCAGTGAGGGTCCAGCTGATTGGGTTTCAGGTCATGAAAAGACTCAACAAACCCTGGAGGCTGCCAGTGTGTTCACCAAGCCAGGCAAAGCAGGAGAAAGAGGTGTGTGTATTTGCTGAGTTAGAGATGAAGATGCTCATTAGACCTGAGCTGTGGTCCCCAACCCCGGGGCCGTGGACCGGTACCACCCCACCCCAACTCCCACCCCCCTACCCCTGTCCATGGAAAAATTGTCTTCCATGAAACCGGTCCCTGGTGCCAAAAAGGTTGGGAACCACTGCATTAGACAGTTGGCAATGACAGACTGCAGTGCAGAGGAAAGATGTAGGCCTGAGCTATGGATTTAGGTATTACCTGTGTGTTCAGATGCCATGGCATAGACTAAGTTTCCTGTAGAAGGCAGGCATATAAAGAAGAGAAATGTGCAAAGAAAAGACCCCTTTGGACTATGATCACTTAAGAGATGGGGAAAAAAATTGGTCCGTAACAGAGAAGGAGGATGAGTGGTCAAGAGAAGGAAAACTAGGAAGTGGTATCATGGAAGCCCAAAGAAGAGAGTTGCAGCTTGGGGTGGGGCTCGATGCAAGACACTGCTACAATTAGGGCCCCCTCAGACAGGTTTATGATCCTCAATGCCGACTTCTAATCTTGATGAGAGTCACAGCTTTTGTAGCACATGTACTTGACTTTGATAAACTCTCTCCTAATTCTGAACCTGGAGACAGGAGGCCTAAGTTCTTGTCCCAGCTCTAAGACTTTCTTGCCAGGTGACCTGGCAAATCATTAACTTTGTGGGCCTCATTTTTGTCATTTGTAAAATGGAAGGGTTGGACTTTAATTGTTTAAAGTTCCTTCTGGCTTTCAAGTTCCGCGCCCCAACTGTTTTGGTGCTCTGCCAAGCTCTAGCTGCATTGCTGACTGCCAGTCTCTGGAGGCCAACCATCCAGCCGGGTATAGAGTTACACTGCTCTCTTATCTCCCCTTGGTTTGTTTCTGTGTTGACCTTCCCTACCCTGGAGATAAATATCCAAGGCGGGTGGGAGAAAGAGATCTTAAATAGACAAACTGCTTCTCTCTGGTGTTTCTAAGATACTCAGATAATCAGCTTCTGACTTCGTGGCCTCCAGGAATCACACCTTTCCACTGAAGGAGAGGGTCCCTCTACCTCCTTGCCAGAAAAATTAACTCTTGGTTTGCCTACTTATGTGCACTTTTGAATGAGATGGTTTGTGTTCCAGCCGAAGTTGATCTGGCTATCTTCTACTGAACTCTTGCCCCAACAACGTATTTCAGTAGCCAAGTGCCGTCCCCATGTCTACCCCCACTTTCTGATGTCAGAATCTGTTGGGATTTATCCAGTAATATTATTATTTTAGAAGGAGGTCTCTTGAGTGCGACCAGTAGTTTTATCATTGCTGTTTGTAGGCAAATACTCAACAAGAGTCTGTGGTAACCAGAACTCATTCATAATTCAGAAAAATATTGCTTTGAAACACAGTTCTTTTGAAATGTTATTGTGAGTAAGAGAAATATCAAATATGTGTAAAAATATATATAATGTCATTGGTAGAATAGAACCAACCCTGTACTGAGGATTGAGAGGACACAGTGTGCAGGGAGCCTGGAGCCGAGGGACCACCCCGTCACACTGGCTCACTAAGTCTCCGGCGATGTCCAAGTACTTGCCCTGAATGAACGCATTTAATCCTGACAGCAAACCCATGGGCTGGGGGCTGTCAGTATCATGCTCGTTGTGCGGGTGAGAAAACTAAGGCACAAAGGAGAGAAGTCATCTGCCCAAGTAACACAGGTCTTGGGGGACCCAAGGCCCCAAGAATCCATTTATTCCACAGATATGAAAAGAAGAATTGATCATCTTCAGAACTTTATTATATAATGGAATGGAGCCCGGTTAGACGGACACTGTGTAGAGGAACTAAGGCAGCTTAGAGTTCTGGAAAGAGAATTGAACCAAAAAACCACAAATCTATCTCCATCTATGATTGGCCTCGGGCAAACAATAAACTGGCCTCCCCAGACCTGTTTCCCCATCTGTAAAAACAGGAACCTTGTGTCCAGGTGATGTCTAAATGTCTCTGGAGCTGAAACCTTCTGTTTAGAAGAGTGGCTGCATACACACGTTGGCTCTCTGTAGTTTACACAGATATTAAACAACTCAAACTCCTGTTCAGCCACAGCTGAGAATATCTATTAGAGTGTGACTAGGTGTCAGGCTGGGACTGGGGTCCGGGCCGCTGACAGCCATGCAGGGCTCTCTGTCTGAGTCCTAATCTCTGTGGGCAGGGGCAGGACTGTGGGGAAGTCTGGACAACCAGTGAGGAGAGCTCTCCTGCGGTGCCCGCACCAGCATGGGCTGTGGGGCTCTGAAAGTCCCCTGAGAAGCAGCTCTTGAGGCTGGGGCAGAAACATTAGCATGCTGCTCACCAGGTGCTGGGAGGTCACTGGGGCAGGAGACAAAGAGACACTCTCACATGGGGGTTTCTATCTGCTGCCAATCAAGCACGCCCCCGTTCTATTTCAGGGCCTCATGGTGTCCCCGGAGTTGGAAGTGACCCAGCTCCAAATGCCATCAGCTGATTTCTGCCAGTTAGGTCTGCAGCCCTTCTACTGTTTTCTGTTTCTCTTCTTTCCCTTCTTTGTAGCCAGTGTAATTGCACAGCTATCAACCCTCCGCTCCATGGAACTGGCCCTGACTCTGATACTTCTGATTTCATCTAGGGCCTTCCTTCCCAGCCAGTCCCAGTTGTTGAATGGGCCCAGGAGAAAGGCACGGAGACCAGAGTGGTCAGCTGCCTCCCCCGCTCCATAATCTCAATATGACTCTGCCAGAGTTATTTCCTGGAGATCATTTTGGTACAAAGGACCAGACTCCTGTCTTCTGTAACTCTATGACTTTTCTTTTAAATTACAGAACACCCAAAAGGTGGAAGAAGGGAAGCAGAGGAGATTTTAGGATTATGGCACCATCCTTAAAGGGTTCCACAAACCAGGGTAGAATGCTACCTGATTTTATCTTTGCATGCGAACTTTTAATTATTAGAAGAAACCCAAAACTTCCTGCTCATAAAACCTTCACCTGAAACACACACTCCTCAATTTCCCTTTAGCTTCCCTGACTGCTCACCTGTCTGCGTCCCGTGCTTCCTGGATCTCGTAACTGCCAAGGAAAATGGACTTCAATCTTATTATTAAAGAGTATCACAAAGCTTCCCCCTTTCCTTAAGTAGTTGAGTAAGAGGAGCCAGGCTCACACTGGTAGAATTGGACCCTTCCCAGCTACTGACCAGAGGGCAGAGCCCTCACGTGGCACAGCAACTTCAGGGTGGAGAGTGACACACAGTGCAGGACCTGTGGCTGCGGGGCTGGGACGGGGGCCACGATTAACGTCTGCCAGCTATAAAGAAATGCAGAAAGCACGAGGCTGAAAAGATCAAGTCCACATTTCTAGAGAAGAAAACAGGGGTCAAAAGGCCAAACAGCAAGAGCCCCAAAATTCCACAAATATATTACGGTGTGAAATAATGTCACGAACCTGCTCCATCCAACCGGCAATCCTTTCTCCCATAAGTGAGCCCCACCGCAATGACGTTAGCACATCCAAACATTTTAATAAAGCACTCGAGAGAGCGCTTTGAGTTTTCCAAGTGCTTGCAATGAATTTACAACGTTCCCCGGCTCCTCTGCGCTCTGGGAAGGGGGCAGGCATGCGGGAAGGGCTGCCCGCGTGCTGGGAAATATTACTAACGCCAAGAAATGGAATCTTCCGCGCCTTTGAAAGGGTTCCAAGAATGTCAGCACATACTGCCTGCCCACTCTCTGCTGAATGCCTGCTTTGGCTGTCTGCTCAGTACTGAATGTGCCAGACGGGCCTTCATACAAAGAGAGAGAGTGTTTTGGGCCCATGAAAGGAGGGGAAGGCACAGCCTTTCGGATGTGAATGGCGAGATTCAAGAAGGAGGCGATAAAGAAGGGTGAAGGGAAGCCCTCAGGAAAGGTATGAGTAAAAGACCAAAAGTGAAAGAGCTGGCATCTGCCCGTGTGCTAATAAATTCCTGGTAGCTCCTGCCATCGAATCTGGAGATGTAGACCACTGTCACACTGTCACTCTGTGCTCCATGGTGGCTATTACGGCACGTCCATTGCTTGTAGATTCTCCTCGTATCCAGGGACCTCTCGATCATCTGAGAATAAGATTTTTCAAGCCCTGCCAAGGCACACATAAGTGTACTTTTGTTTACATTTCAACACTGAATATAAATGCCATTTTTACCTCCAGTGTATGAAAAAAAATTGAGACATGTCCTTTGTAGTACGTCTGACCATCTTGGAATACTTTTTCCCCCTTAAGCTCACTTAAAAAAAGGAGGAAAAACGTTTGGTGTAGTGAACCATTCTCTAACTCTTTAACAGTGCTGCTTATAATTCCTTGGCACAGCATCTCCTGCTAGAGGAAAGAACTCTTCTGGTGTTTCGAGCTTTTCCAAGGAGGCGGTCTGATGTCATTGGTGGCAGACACAGTATGTATGTATCTGTCTTTTGTCTGCACCATCTGTTTTTCTCCTGACAGGCCATTGTTCAGATTTACTCTTCTCTTTTTCCAGGAAGTGTGCCTGTCCATAAGAGGATGGTGCTAAAGGGGCTGAGCTAATATTCTAACATGATATTCCTCTGTTCCTTCCTTCCTAGAATCTTATGGCAAGGGCCTTATATGACAATGTCCCAGAGTGTGCTGAGGAACTGGCCTTTCGCAAGGGAGACATCCTGACCGTCATAGAGCAGAACACAGGAGGGCTGGAAGGCTGGTGGCTGTGCTCCTTACACGGTCGGCAGGGCATTGTCCCAGGCAACCGGGTGAAGCTTCTGATTGGTCCCGTGCAGGAGACCTCCTCTGGTCACGACCAGCCTGCTTCTGGACCGACGCACCAGGCTGTTGGCCAACAGAAGCTCTATCAAGTGCCAAACTCACAGGCTGTTCCTCGAGACACCATCTACCAAGTGCCACCTTCCTACCAAAATCAGGGAATTTACCAAGTACCCACTGGCCATGGCACCCAAGAACAAGATGTATACCAAGTGCCACCCTCAGTACAGAGAAGCGTTGGGGGAACCACTGGGCCCCACTTGAGTAAAAAGGTAAGTAAGTGACTAACCGAATTTTTGTTCCTATTTTTATGTTCCCAAAATAATAACTTGATACTGCCAAGAAGTAAATACAACGAGTACCCTAGCTCGGGCATCATTTTTGCACGATTTTGCCATTCACCAGTTACCAAAACTTTCTTGAACCACGACGTGCCAAGTACTGTTGATCCACAGCCATTATAATTTCTGGTGTCATTCTGGGTCAGATGGGTCATCACATTGTGTCTCTCCATCTCTCTGATAGATACGCATCTAGACTTAGACTCTGTGCTCAAGTAGTTTCCTGTCTTTTCTATTTCTTCATTGAGGAATACAGGCACCAAGTCTTGTACAAGCACAATGATGCAGCAAGGATCCTCCTTTGGCCAAAAGTCGGATCATGCCCCCATTGGGCTGGCTGGACAAAGGTCCACCAGGAATAGAGACAGCAAGAAAGCTGGGAGTTGGTCATGCTCGCCAACTTGTTCTGTGGAGTTGTCAGCTTAAAGTTTGACTCATTTAAAACATAGATACTAGTGAACTTGGAAAGAAGTCATCCTCCTGTCCTTTAAGTAATTCCTATAGTAACGCCTGAGGCAGTGGGTGAAAATAGTGACGCTTGGAGATTTAGGAAGGCATCAAATTAAAAAAAAAAAGTGTGGGGATCTCTTCAACACCTTAATCCCAAATACCATAGCAATTTGAGATAAATAGAAATTCATTAATTGACTAATGAATGTTGAGCATCTTAATATGTTTTTGATGCTTGTGATACAGTGAGGAATTAAAGGGCAAACAAAGCCCTGGCAATGCTTACCTTGCAGGGGGGAGACATAAGCCACCATGATAAGGTCAGGTGGGAATTCATGCTGTAAAGAAAGTAATGTCAGTGGACTCACAGGGAGTAATAGCCAAAACCAAGATGATGCTCCTATGAGTGCTACAAGGGAGGGATTTTCTTTTTCATTGACTGCCAAATTCCAATGGGTCCTATAAGGTTTAGTGTTAAGAATGAACCAATTTAACAGCAAGAAAATATCCCTGAATTACAAGAGGAAACATGCAGTTAGATACCAGATAGAGCTTGTTGACTCTTAGAAGACTAACCATAGACTCACCCTGCCTCAAGTAAATCTATAATAACACAAAGTCTGAATTTACAAACCCATGCAAATTAGGTAATATCTATTTGCATGATATTAAAATCCACTGTTGAAAAACAAAAAAGAAAAAGAGAAGATTTATTGTTGGATTCCTTTAAATAACCAAACCACGAATGCATTTTCAAGTCACCTTTTATATAAAAAGTATGTTTTACAAACACTGCTTGAGAGCACTTGTGTTGCACAAGCCTAGTGCATGTCTGTGAGGAGCCAATGTCCGCGAGGAGTGGGGAAGAGCTTTCTGACCCAGGTTGCCCAGGACAACAGTCGATGCCAGGCTAGAGGCGACAGACAGAGTCATGACCTTTCAAAGTCCTTCTTACCCCCAGAGATTTTAGATTCAAAGGGAAAACCAAACCTGGCCTCTATCTCCAGAGGGGAGAAGAACAGTTGAAAGGTATAACTATAAATAAGAAACGTCTCTCATTCTTAGGCCTGGTTGTTTGCACCTTAAAAATAGCTCTCCCTCATTGGAGCCAGCGCGAGGCAGATGGGGAGGCCAGAACAGGAAATGCTTGGCTGAGAGTGGTGGGCTCTAAACTTTCATCATAGTTGATTTTGGCAGCAAGGTGACATGTTTTCCTTTTTAGACTCAACCTTTTCAGTTCCAAGTCTGAGACGTGTAAAACTGCAGACTCCTTCCCACGGCGTTCGCCGCAGTTGCCCCATGGACTTTGTCCTGGGCTCTGTCCGAGGGCAGAGACGTGGACCCGCCTTCCCTCACGCTGATGTCCCGGAGCTAGGGTGACCCTCGGGCACTCAAACTTCATGTTTTGTTTTGGTTTTTTAATTCTATGCTCAGTAGGACATTTCATGTTTAGCAAAAGGCAGGGGAGTCCTGCTTCTGAAAAGGACCTCTGCCAGCCCTTCCAGCGGGAGCGACCGAGCTGGGGCGCAGGGCATGCCTGAAGCACTGCGCAGTCAGGGGCCGAGCTGGTGACCTGGCCAGGATGGGAGCGGGAGGTGGTCCTGGCTCCCTCCCTGCCAAATGCCAAGCGCTCCCCATGCTTCTGACCCCTTGGAAGCATCTTGGTGCCTCTGGGTCTCTATCTCGCTGCACGCCTCCCCACACTGTCCCCAGGGCCACTGGCGCACACCCCCGCGGGAGGGAGTGTGCCTCTCCTTCCTTTCCCTCCCGCCCTTCCCTGCTCTTCTCTCCCCCTCTCTCTTCCTTCCTTCTTTCCTTTCTTTCATCGTAGAGATGGCTTAGCTGCAAAGAGGTGATTTTAACCCTCTAGGCAACTCCTTTAAAAACCTCTGTCAACATCTCCCGGGGATGGGATCTTCTTGGTGGGTGGGAATCATACTAGTGACTTAAACCAAGGCCCTAGGAGATAATCCCAGTGCAGTGGGGATATGGCGTGGCTTTATCTTTTTTTTTTTTTTTTTTTTTTTTAGTTCTCGTTTTGGCAGTTTTACTGACTTGCTAAATAAAGCAATTTGCTCATTTTCTCTTTTAATTTCCCATCTGTAAAATGGTGGTGAGCCCAGAACTAGCTATTCCTGGTAGTTTAAGCTGTGGTGCTTAAAAGCTGTTAAACGAGAAAATGGGGACGCAGCGGAATCTTGTTCTGAACCACTAAAGTGTAGTTTTAAAATTTTCATGAACACAGAACCACCCAGAGAGGTAGAGAAGGTGAGTTAAAATGTAGATTCCCAGGTCGTTCCCCTCAGAGGTTCTAATCCAGTAGGTCTGGGCTGGGGCCCAGGAATCTGTATTTGTCAAGCTCCCTGCACAGTTCCGGGGGAGGGTCCAGGACTACGCCTTGAGAAACACTGCAAAGAGACCTTGAAGGGCTGGGATATGTTCCAGTATGATTGTGATTCGGGACTTTCCATAGTTCAAAATTCCCTTGATGTTGCTACAGACTGTGGGCTTCAGAAGTTTTATCCACCACAGTTTTTTTTTTTTTTCTACTAATGAATCACTTAAGGGAAAAAAAAAAAAGAAAGTATAGCAGTGAATTTTGCCTTCTGTCACTTCAACTTTGCTCTCCGGGAAACTCCAACCCCCGCTACCCACCCTCCTGCATCCCATCCGCACTAAGCACATTCGTCACTTACTAAATCAAGATTTAGAGAAAGAAAGGTTCTCATAAAATCACCCTTTTAGGAAGCAAGGAGACAGCATGAGAACTGTGGAAGGAGCGTGGGCTTCATGGTCAGGCTGACTCTGGGTTCTGTTTCTCCACAACTGTGTATCCCTTGGCAAGTTACCTTCTCCAGGCTTTGGTTTCCTCATCTGCTGAATGGGAATGATCGTAACTACCTCGCAGCGCTGTTGTGAGCATTAAATGGCACAGTGCTTAGCACAGCATGGGCATAAAAAATTGAGTTCCCCTTACCTTGTTTTTCTTTCCTTTCTCAGTTTATTTGAACTATTAATACATCAGCCCTGTTTCTTGCTATATGCCAAATGTACAAACACTTCATTACTAGCAATATGCTGTACCCTTTGAGTATATGGCTCTCTCTTTGGTTCTATAAGAATTCTGCAAAGGGTGGAAAAGAACTCTCAAAGTTATCTGGAAACTATATACACTGACAACTTAATTTCATTGGTCTTTTTCACTCTGCGTTTTCTGTGCAAGGCTGTTTTATCCATTAGGCATTGTAGGCAGAATGCCCAGGGCCTATGAGAATGAGAGCTGAGTAAAAGGTCTTTTGGCTCCAAAACATGAAACAAAAAAACTGCAAAATAGAAATTAATAAACACTGAGACAAATGTCTAAGAAACAGTATCATGTCAACCCCATTAATTTTTAAATTCAGGGCTCATAACTATTTCATCCCATTTGAAAATAATTTGTAGGTTAGGTTTTTCTCACTTTGCAAAGCTTTCTAAATATGCATCGTGAGTGCCAAAAACTCACAGGCAATTCTAAATTAAAGGAGTTACTCATAGTCAAATAATTTGAAAAGCTGAATTACAAAAGAAGAAAAAAGTTTTCAATTTTTTAAAAACAAAAATTCCCCTTAATATGGGAGTATGGTTTGGGGTGAATGAAGCCTCCAAATGGCCAAAAGCTGAAGGCCTCCAAAGTTCTAAAACAGCCTCATTACTCTGCTTCAGAGATTAGTGAAACTGCCACCTGGCTTCATCCATTTCATGCTTGGTCTGCATGGGGAATTATATGTGTTTCTCTGATACTGCTTTTATTATTAGACCTGTCGCTTTTATTCTAACTGCTGGATTGAGATTTGCTTTGCTGCCTTTGAAGATCAGTGTTGGGGTAAATTATAAGCTCTGTCAAGGCAGAGGCCACAGCTACCTCTTGACTGCTCTAGACAGCCCAATGAATAAATAAATAAGGTAGAAGCCAGAATCGAAGTATTACATTAGAGTTAACCTCTACATAAGCTAAAAGGTGGTTCTGATCTTATCACACATACACCATGGCACAATGTTCAAAGCCCATGGTCCAACTCACTACCACCTGGTATGAGAGGTGTCAGATTATATACAGTAATTTACCCCCTGAAGGGCCTTTGAAAATGTCACCACCTGTTTCCTGTAATTGTAACTATCTATACACAATAAATGAACCCTGAAGCAAAGCATAATTGATGTAAAGTTGGGCTTGTATGAGGGTTTAACTTCGGTGCATTTTGCCCAATTTAGACAACAAGACTGGTTAACTCTATGGTTGCCCGAAGAAGAGAAGTAGGTTTTTTCTACTGAGGAGCAGAGCTTCCTTTGCATATGCTATGATTTACTTAGAATGCCTTATTCCTCTGTTCTACCTGTGAACTCCTAATCAATCGTTTTTTCAATTTTGTTTGTTGGGGGTTTTTTTGAAACAGAGTCTCGCTTTGTTGCCCAGGCTGGAGTGCAGTGGCATCATCATTGCTCACTGCAGCTTCCAACTCCTGGGCTCCAGTGATCCTCCTGCATCAGGTCCCTGACTAGCTGGGACTACAAGTGCACACCACCACACCCAGCTAATTTTTCAATTTTTGTAGAGACGGGGTCTCACTCTTGCTCAGGCTGGTCTCAAACTCCTGGCCTCAAGCGATCCTCCTGCCTCAGCTTCCCAGAGTGCTAGGATTATAGGCGGGAGCCACCATGCTCGGCCTCAGTCATTCTTTAAAACCCACTTCAAGGTTCATCTCTTCCGTGCAACTTCCTCTTTGCAACCCAGCAGTTTCTCCCTCCTCTGTGGTCCCAAAATACATTGTACATTTCATTGATCTCAAGGGCGCTCGTGGGCTCTTCAAAAATGTAATGGCCTGCTAGGCTGGGGCAAGTGTCGCCTTGAGGTGGCACTGGGAAAACTCAAGTCATATTAAGATTTCCCAAGACCCCATGACATCATTGTTAAGGATCATTTCCTACCTTTCAAAATGGAACACAGCCAAATGTTGGCAGGAAATGATTCAAAGGTTTTAGCCTGGTCTTTCAGGCCCATTCCTGAAAGGTAACATAAGAATCAGAAATAGATTAGCTACAATGTTTGTACCTTCTTAGACACTGAGTCATCACAAACTACACACCCGTACACACACATACATGTACACACACAGACATTCTTAGCTGTTGGCTAAGGAACCAAGGACTTCCTTTCTTGGAATTGGAGGCATTGTGAAATCTGGTTGCTCAGAGCAACGGTCAGATACCAGCTAACTAACTGCTATATATTAGCAGTATGACTTGTCTACTAACAAGTAAAAAATAGATTTAGAGGAAATGAAAGCTCCCATAGAAGATAAACTGTGACTTCATCTCACTTTCTTTTGTTCTGTGCCTCCTACACACACACACACACACACACACACACACACACCTCTAAAAATACTTCCAAGACAAAGAGTACCTCTGGTCTCTCCACTTACAAACTCAATAAAGTACAACAATGTTCCAGAATTGTGCGTCACTATATAAAGATAATCCTAGTTTAAATGAATTGTTTTCCTCAATATGTGGCTTTGGGTGCTATGCGGAGAACTGAACTTTCACCTTAAATCTCTCCCTTGAAGAATCAAGATATATTTTAAATCTTACACAAAATTGGAGGCTATTCAGCACTAGAAGAGCAGGATTTTATGAGCTCACTTTGAAAATGAGAAGTGTCTTTTCCAAGACAAGTCACCCACACCAATGCAACGAACAAACTGTAACACCTCCTTAAAAATGAACAAAGGTCCTCTTTGTTTGGTCAATGCCAAAGCCTTCGAACTCAGTTGCACTTTGTTATAAAGCTCATAGATAATGCATATTTCTAAGATTGCATTAGTGACTTCTTATAAACCAACACTGAAGCAAAGAGAGGTTAATCTTCCTTTTCCGATGATTTCATGCTAAGTGGCTGTGCTTATAGGAGTGAATAGGTGAGAGACTGCGTACAGTCTGATGTCTAGCTAAGTGGATAACTCTCTTTTTGTGAGGAAGAGAAAAGAATAAATTTATTTACTTTATTTCATAATAAAACTGATATTTAATATTGGTCAAACACATCTTTAAATACACACTTGCTTGAATACATTGTACCAAATGCAGAGCTAGAGACTGTCAGCTGTGAAAAGCACTAGCTTCTAAATAGTTGAGCCACAAACCTAGTTGTCGCAATAACTTCTAGAGAGGTGCGCTGCTCCTGTTTAAGGAGGACAGGTGCAACTCACATAGAACAGCGTGTCTTCCTCAAAAGTTGGATGAAACTCCAGTAACATTAAACAGGACGAAGGAGTCTTCTCTTTAAAGTGTCCCTGTAGCACATTGGTTTTTTGAAGCAAAGAAGTCTTTAGCAGTGTCATCTTCGCATCTGATTTATTTGAATAATTTTTATAATATTTGGTTTTCTTAAAGCATAGCGCACCTGAACCGGTTATTTACAGGAATAGTTTTTGGTTTCAAATGTACCACCAATTGTCTGCGTAGCCGTTAGTGGTGTTATTCAGTTACTTACTACTTTCATCTCATTCTGCAGGATAGTTTTAGAACTAGAGAGGGGGGTGGCCCCAAGTGCCTTTGAGCCTGGTCTCCACATCAGGGACGTTAGAGACGTAGTGTCATCTGAGCCTCTGGACAGCCTCACAGCCTTCGCTCTACAGAGGAGGGAACTGAGGTCTGAGAAGTAAGTTAACTTGCTGAATAGGCTGGATGGATACTTGAGCCCACGTCTGTCTGACTCCAACGCTAATGATTTTTACATCCCAGCTAATGGGTGATGTCGCCAAGCCCTAAAAGAAGAGGGCATATTTAGACACGTCATTAGCAATTTGGGTGCTAAAAAGCATCCTGTTGGCCAGGAAGGATTAAGTTGCTTACCCAAGGCTGCTACCTCAGATCCAGGGAGTACCCTGAGGGAATCCCAGTTAAGGGCCCTGCAAGTTCCCACCACCCAGCTGTAGAGATCAGTTTCAGAGCAGGCTGATCCAAAAGTCACGAGCAGGTCATTAAGGTGATGTCCAGACTGTGGTACCACTGCGAACGTTGTTGTGTTGGCTTTCTCTGCCATATAGAAAGACCGTCTTTTCAAAGGACTTCGATTTACTCTAAATGGATAACTTCATTTAACCAGATGTAGTTAAAATCACCCAGAATGGGCTTGCAGGTGAATGGAGAACCTTAAAACGTAAGTTACTAAGCTTTCAAGTTGTGCTTCTCATTAAGGAAGTAACTTTCTTTGAGACTATTTGTGAAATTGGAAAAGTAGTAAGTGTCTAAGTGTGTTCCTAGTGCAGGTCCCGGGACATTGAGGAAAGGACACTGGACTGCTGCTGGCCCAGCTAACCGAGGGTCCCCTCCACTTCTCTGCCATTAACGGGCAGAGCAACTCCCTGCCCTTTAGTTCCCTCAACTGTAAAATGTCGAGTTTAAGCTGAATGACCACTAATGGTCTTTGCTAAAATTTTATGACCCGGATATCCTTATCTGATTCTTTCTCTGAATCACTTGAAAAGTTTAATAAAATAACCTGACTTCAAGAGTCTTTTAAAAAAGGAAAAGAAATAAAAGACACTCAAGCATAGATATCAATTTCAACTGGACCCCTAAGTGTTGGCAAATCCTCCCCATCCTTCCGTTAGGATCCAGCCCGCCTTCCTGTCCAGAAACACAATGTCCTTGAAAAGACAGCCAAGCCCAGAGATGACGGCAAGAGGAAGCAGGGACACAGGCAGGCGGGGGTCGGGTGTGCTGAGCCAGGAAGAATCGGTGCTCGACAGACGTAGGTCCTGCACCCAAGAAGACTTCCAGAGAGGTCCTCATTATGAAGAACTTTTGTTACTGAGAGCTAAGAAAGCACTTCATCCTGGTATTCACTGTTTTCTGCCCAGTTTCCTCTGTTTAATCCTCTTAGATTTTCCAAAGGATTCTGTAGGTCTGGTATCTCTCCACGTGACAGCCACCATGGGAGCTGGTGCCCAGTTCTGCCCCATGAGTGGTTTGCCCCTCCAGCCATTGCATTTTTTTCCTCCCAACTAAACCATGAAAGGTCCCCTATTTAGGAGGAAATAATACCAATAAGCATTTGGGTCCCCAAATTCTCATCCCTTGCCTCCTTTCCATAGTCATGAAAGGGCAGTCTGTGGGCATCTCTCTAAAATCCATTTCGAACGCGAGATTCAGCGCTTAGTGTCCTGTTGAATTTATTTGGACATGAAAAGAGCCAAAATGCTTGTGCCTTTTATAGTTTTCATTCAAAGAACATTTCGGTCCATGAGACATAAAAAATGGCTTTGTAGTACCCAACTTGTCACGGGCTGTATCTGGCTTTGTCCTGAGAAAGACCTCAACCACTTGAGGAACCCAGATGTCATTTCCCAGCATGTTCTTTCATGTTAAATGCTCCTAGCTGCTCTCTGGCGCTTGGTCAGTCCATAACTAAATATTGCTTTAGCACTCGCCACACAAAGAGCTTCCTGAGAGCAGCAGGGAGACATGCTAGGGGCTGAACAATCAAGGCACTGTTTCCATGGAGTGGTTTGCCTCCCAGTGCTGTGTCAAATGAAAGTGACCCAAGAGCACTGCTTCACTTCTGAGCTTTAGGTTGTGTGACTTTTTCCTCGTTTGGGGAAAGAGGCTGGCTGTGATTTAGATGTAGCTAGCACAAGGTTTACTTCTAGCATGAAATCAGGCATCAAAATAATTTCGAAGGAAAGTAAATCACTTCCCAAAAATACAGGGGAAAAAAAAAATCCTGGTGAGCACAAGAGAAGCATTAGGAAGGGTTAACCATGGATGTGGCTCATGAGGGTGTCTTTTTAAGGCCAGACTCAGTTTTCATTATATTGTTGCCATGCAAGTAAATAAATGAGCTCACTGCTACACCCAAGCTGGGCAGAGAGAATTTATACAGAATTAATAAATCCGGGATAGGCTTTTCCTCTGGTCACAGAAAAGCAACTAGTAATCTTGGATTTTAAACAGACAAACCTCTATAACTTTACAGTTTCTGAAAATTTGGATCCCAGTTCTAATGGGCAGGCAGTGGTAATGGGGATATTTCTATTCCTGGGGTTTTCTTTAAAGGGAAGGGGTCAAATAGTTCATTTAAGACAAAGACGTTATTATAAGACCTAATAAATACTGTGGTGGCTCTGTTAATGCTTTTTAAGGGTGTTTAAGTGAAATAAGTCCTTTCCAGCAGGCAGGTTTGGAAATATAAATACTCTTGTTAATGCATGAAACCCAAAGAGAGATAATATAAATAAATCAGGGTCTGCTGGGGGCAGAGATTAGAGATAGACAGGAAGTAGTCTAAATTTACTTTCCATGTATGCCAAGAAAAATGCAAATATATGACTGCTAATCAGTGAAACGTACTTTTGAATTGAGACATTCCTAGGTCCTAGTAATGGCAAGGTTATAAATCTGTAATCATTATGGCATAGGGGCACTTTGTAAGGTCTCGTCAATTACCCGTTATGTTTCCTGAGCACCGCCTGGGCTACCTCAGTCCCAACTAGGCCTTAGGGCAGAACACCAGAAGCTGGTTACACATATCCCTGCTCTGCTAGATTCATGGGTCAGCTCGGTTGGTCAGTAATCAAGGCATCATCTAGATATTGAAGGCAAAGGATTGTGCAATTCAGAACATTCCAAATGTTGCCTTGGATTGTAGATATTTAGACACAGAACTATGGGACACAGAAATTAGGACAGTTTTATTAGGACGGTTATAAACTGTCCAAATTCCTGTGTGCTACAATTCTCTTGGAAGAAACCCCTTCCAAGTAGGATTTCTTACTATTTTTAAAAATTTTGTTAAAATTATAGACAGTTGTATTTTTGTGATTTTATAATTTTTGACATAAAGATAGATGGACAGGTAAGTAGATAGATAATGTAGAACTATGAATAATAATAAGTCCCTAGAGCATGACCAATGCTGTTGAAGTCACCAGTGTTCCCCCATCCCATCTCTCTGTCTCTCATCCACTCCACCCAACCCTTTCTTTGAAACAGTAGGATTTTTCTGTTTGCTTTTTTACTGCTTTGTTCTTACTTAGGGTTGCTGGTAGCCTATGGAAGCGGGGAAGGAGGGAGCTGCTCTGGTGATAACTGTGATAGTGCCAATGCTGATACGAGCGGCGTAAAATCAGAACCCAAGTAACTCTAGGACCAAAGTATTTTATCATTTACTGCTCTGTTTTGAAATTCCCATTGTCTTTTCGAGTCCAAACAAGAGAGTGTGGAGGAGAGAGATAGAAGTCCTGACGAGAAGGTGAGCCACAGGGCTGGCATCAGAAGGAAACATTGCAGAACACAGCAGGAGCCGAGGCTTGCTGGGGGCAGGGGGACTTGCCTCCGTGAATGGCAGCAGTCTGCTTCCTTCCCGCTTCCCTTGGTGCTCCATTGAGCTCGCAGCACGCAGCTGAGAAGCTGAAGTTGTGCCAACTGCGCGGCCTCTGCTGCTGCTGCCTGCCCCAGTCCTGGGCACCGAGCCAGTTCTGTGTGAAGATGAAGTGGATGCCCAAGGAAAGAAGCACCCCAAGTCAACTTGCGGACACTTTGGCTCAAGTGACACCATGTGAACAGAAGTTGCCTTGAGAGGAAATACTTTGCTTCTAAACGTTCCAGAGAGATGGGTATTGTGCCCTACTTCTTGGTGAACCCTGATTGTGGTCTTCCACTGAAAAGGCCTCCTCTGATGAGAATTTCAATGAAGTGTCCTGAGTTTGGGGCCTTGCCATCTTTCTCTCGGATAAAGATCTTTGTCCCTAGGCCTTACAAAAGCACATTTTCTCTGGGGTTTTCCGTTGGAGTGTCTTGAGCTGCTCTGGTGATAATTGTGATGGTGCCAAAATAAGAACCCAAGTAACTCTAGGACCAAAGTATCTTATCGCTTACTGCTTTGATTTGAAATCCCCATTGCCATTTGGACCTCACTTTGAATACTTTATACATTTGTGAAGATTAATTTCTTTCTGTCTTAAATCTAAGAATGATTACATTTTGTTTTTTCCCATGGTTGAATCATGAAACATTTTGAAAGCAAACAGCCTTGAGATCTGTGGTCATTAAGATACAAATAACATCCTTATCATATTAGAAAGCAAGCAGGAATTGACCGTTGTTTGTCTTGTCTCTTGCATTCCTGGTTGTCTTTGATTGTGTGTTGGACATTGTATTTTTAAAATATTTGTAGAAATAATTTAAGGCCTATAAAAATGTTCTCTAGCTCCAGGGAGAATTGTGTTTCCATCTGCCAACCTCATATGCTCTCATAAATCTAACTTCGCATTTTGAGATGTTCTGGGCAACCTTGACTTAAAGCCTGGCTACGGCTTGTGCAAAGGTGGGCTTACATCCAGTCAACTCTTACTATTGGATGCAGTCCTTAGAGTCCCAACCCAAAGTGGGGGTTGGTTTATCAAGGTCCCCTACCTTGGTGAGCCCTAAAATCCTAGGTTCCCCTTTATCCTGAGAAGCTGTAAAAAACACAGCATAGCCTCTCAGACTCCTGTTTCAAATCAGCAAATGCCTGCAGGGAAAAATCAGCCTCACCTCTATGAATTCCTTCTCTCTCTAATTTTGACTTAGTAATTCTTTACTATCCTTTAACTCTTAATGCTATTGAGATCTTTTATATCTTTTCTTCATTTTTTTTAAAGTTCTCTTCAGCAGGATGGTTAATCTGAATTACCTAGTCCATGACTTCTGGAAGTCAAAGTCCAAAGGTAAAATCTGTGTAACCTAGGTGGCAATTACGATAACGATAGGTATTTATCGTAATTATGGCTTTACTCTATGCCAGGCACTTTATGTACTTCATCTCATTTAATGCCCACACTCGCCTACGACATAACGATCACTATTTCTATTTTGCTAATGAGAAAGGCTCCGAACGGTCATGTTCTACTAGCTAGTAAGCGGTAGAGCTGGGATTTAGCTCCAGTTCTGCCTGGGTCTAGCTTATGTTGTCAGTTACCCTCTCTTCAGACCTAATTCTTCTAATCAACAGACCCAGTGGGCCATGCCCACTGCTTCTCAGGCCACAAGCCTGTCACAACCCTCAGAACTAAAGCTGGCGGGACTCCTATTCCTTTATACTGCATGTTCCTTCTGATGTCAAGGTAAAGAACAGGGTTTGTTTAGGTTTCTTTTTTCCAAAATTCTCCTCCATATGTTTCTGGTTTGTGGCTCAGAAGAACCCAGGTGTGCATGCCATGTGCGGGCTCCACTGGGGAAAAGGAAACCAGATGCCACCTCGCTGCCCTCCTTGGCCTCTGATAGTGGTTTCACCCAACTGGTGGTGCATTCTTCTCTGGTTTCCGATTTCTCAACGTCACCTAACATTCACTCTGCTGTTTTGGCACCACCCTCCCTTGCCCCACGCTACCACGCAAGGCTGATGAGGCCCAGTTCTGCTCCTTGTCCCATGTGTCCACTCAACGCAGAGCTGGCTTACCTGGAAACCGAGCTTATGCTCTCGAGGCAGATGATTGTTCGGTACCCTCTTGAGTTGCACACCATCTTGCTTAAGAATAGCCTTGAGTTTTCCTTTAGTTCACCAATGTATTCACTCAATACCTACTATGTTCAAGGTACTGTGCTAGACCCTGCTGTTTATATCTCAATGAATAAGAAATGGTCTCCGGCTCTAAAATGCTAAGAGAAGAGATGAGATGCACCTCAACAGTCAAACCACAAGTGATAATACCGTTAGAGATGTGTGGATAACAGGCTCCGCCAGTTCCAAGGAGGGAGAAATGTTATCTGTCTGGGAAAGTCTTCACAGGAGAAAGGCATTCAGCCTGGCCTTGAAAACCGAATAAAGTTTGAATGCGAGGAAAGAAAGATCACCTTAGACAAAGACATCGTGAATAAATGCACAGATGTGTGGGTGTGCAGGGCATTGATGAAAACAGCAGTTCAGTCTTGCCAAGGCTTGGAATTGCTGAAGAGTTGGGGGCTCTGCCTTCAGAAGGGTTCTGAGTCCTGAGGAAGGGGGCAGAAACTCAGGGGGTGAAGACGAAGACTGGCAGACTAGGGCCCAAAGAGAGACATGTTTAGCTTGGCCGAGATGCTGGTTTAAAAATTTGAGCCAATTTTGAAAACCAGGAGATTTCATATAAAAATCCAGATTTCTGGCTTCCCCTGGAAATTTAAACAATCTGGCGACACAGGGCGCAATGTCTACCGCCTTTCTGTAAGATGTGAGTTCTGTCTCCCCGACACTAAAGCCCAATTTGTTTCTCCCCTGCCCCCACCTGCTAGGCCCTGTGAGCATCTGAGCGCAGGACCCTTGCTGCGCTCCAGGTACTCGCCCAGGGGGCCGCACGCGGAAACATCGGTGAAGAGCCCCACGGGCCTCTCCTCCAACTGGCCAACTGCCACATGTGCTGGTTCTCGGTGTTCCCTTGCCTTCCCTGCTCCCCAAACACAGACTCTCATCTTTAAAATTTCAGCACATGTGGCTCTCACAATTATGAGACATGACAGGATGTACAGCATGTCCCCAAACAGCTCCTGCTGCCAGGATCTGAGGCTCGAAACGGTGTGACTCAAACACCCACTGTCAAAGTGGGGTGGGGCAAGCCGAGTTTGTTTTCTTGTTTTTATGTAAGCAGATTAATGAGAGAACTAACGTAACCCCAGTCTTTGGACTTTTGATCACATCCATCCAGGGCCTAGCCTCGGAGATATATTAAAGGGACTCTCCCGCCTCTAAATGTCTACCGTGTACCCTTCTGTGTTTCACAGCTCTTCTCAAACTCTCTGTCTTGGGATCTTCTGCTAGTTGCCGAGAAAGGTACACTAACGTCCAAGGAAGACCAGATTCCTCCTTGGGACATAAAATCCACATTAGGAAGTGCAAATCCTCTGCCGGGGTAATTGGGGCAGCGGTTGCAGTAGCATTCAGCCATAGAGCCCCGGGAGACCTCGCCATTCAGCCCCCTTCGTGGCAACACTAATGAATGAAGAGGTCAGTTTGGCAATTCCTAAGGCTAAGCCTTTGTAACTATAAATAAACACACAGAATGAAAGGAATGCAGAAAGGAAAAACAAACGGAGGGGAAAAGGAAATGAAAAACCTGATTTGATTTCATTGAGAAAATTAGTTTCAAAATGCCCTTTGTGTAGCAATTCCTTTAATGCCTAACCGTACAAATGTCCAGAAGAATTCTTCTAAACTTGAGGCCCCCTTAGCCAGGCCTTGGTGTACATCTTCGGCTAAGGTTCAGTAGTTCTGGGAGGCAGAATGAAAAGAGATAGTAGAAAAGGTTCTGTGTACTTGTGTCAAGCAGGAAGAAAAAGCCTTAATAAACCACAAAACCAGAGACTTTGTAAGGTACAGCCCAGTCAGCACTTTCCTCCGAGGAGAGAACACACAATTGGCATGAAAGTGACCCAAGCAGCGGGTCGAGGCAGAGAATGTCCAAAAGTAGAAGACTTCCAGCGCCCTGATCTTCCAGACGTCACAGTGCAGATCACAGTACACCCTGGACGTGTCCGACCAGATGCAAAACGCGGGTCCCATTTAAATGCCATTTGTGGATCAACGTGAATTAGATGGTAACATTGGGAAGGCTGGAATGGGGGAGACTGTATTTTGTTGGCTTTTTCCCCCTGTGGTTTTCACCATCTGTTTCTTTGAATGCATAAACAAGGAAAATGACTGGTTTGGAATGCAAACTTTTTAAAAACCAGATGACCACAGGCATCCTCTAAATGAGAAAGAAAGAGCAAGTTGGGGTTCTGTGACATTTGTCAGGAAGTGAAATGTTAAATACCAGCAAGCATTAACACTCTCTGCCAGGGAAGATCCACAACGGCAAGGAAAAGCTTTGGCCATGACCTTGCCTTTCTTTTCTGAGGTCGTGCCGTATGTTTAAATTTCACCTTGCGCTATTTTCAGACATCAACATCACCCCCTCTACCTCTCTGCCCGCTTCTGTTTTTTTAAACAAAAGATGAACAGTTAAGCTGGACTTCAGCATAAGCAGACTTGGTTTTCCATTAGCATTATTACTAGGTTGGCGACCTTGGATAAAATCCACTCTTAGAAACTTTAAGGCTGAACAAAAGCTGCGTTGTGAGCAAGTTCTATTATAAAGCCAAACAGAGCACTATAAATAGAGGGGCTGATGAGATAGACCAAGGGAAGGTCCTCATTTCTCTCCTGGACAATAGTGAGTGAATTAAAAAAAAATTATGTAAGGGTATTAGGAACACAGTGTGTTTTTCTTTAGCAAAGGGCACCCTGCTTTAAAAAGGAAGGTTTGCTATGCACAATACAGTGGCCACTCTATAAAATGGTTCTCTAAGCTCCATGCCAACAAACCTTAAAGCAATAGGTTCTTTTTTTAAACCCGAGACAGTGGAGAGACTTGATGGAAATGTTCACTGCATACTAATCTCTTTTACCTTCATTTCAAGAAATGAGTTGTAAGCACCAGGGATTTAAAACCAAATTGAACTCAGGCATTTTAAAGCCCCTGGGGAAAAGAGCAGTGGTGCATTTGGCTGAGTTCCACCCATTTCAGCATAAGATGGACGCAGAACATTTTTCACATACTTTTGTAGGAAGCCGGATGCCAGATTCTCACATCAGAGAAAGGATAAAAGATGACGGTTTCTTAGGGAACAACCAACTCTTCCTAATTTGCAGTATCTGTTCTCCTCAAAGATGTCTTGGGCAATACTTGAGGTGGGCTCTGTTCATGATTTGGGGGAGGGGTGGGATTTGGGCATAAACGAGACCCTGGCAATTTAGAAGCCCTTGGAGGATTAAATATATTTCAAAATGAGTTAAGTTCAAGTAATTTCTCTACTGGTGCTTAGGACACCAGTGAGGTATGTAGACATGAGAATAGAGGCTGTTGGGTGAGATTTATTTCACTGGCATTGGCTCTAGATGCCAGAGTCCTGATGAGCATATTTGACTTCTGACATCCCTTGGATGTAGGTACTGTCGGGGGGATGTTTTCTTCCCTGGTGGAAATGAGAAAATGATTAGAGACTAGAGGTCAGGAGACCTGAACTGTGTTCTTTGTAGCTCCCTGACTCAGTATTTTGTTTGTTTCATAAATTAGATTCAAACCTCCTAGAAACTTCTAAGGACAGCTCTGTTTGAGCATTGGCTTTGTAAAAGTACTCTCCTGACCCATGGAATTTTAGTTATAATCATAATAATAATGTCAGATGAAGAGGCATACTGGAGAAGATATGAGAGGAATTTTAAGTGGATAAACTCTATTTGCATTATTCACTTTACAAATAGTCTCAGAGCCTTAAAAAAAACATTGCAGTATACTGTACTTTGGATGCTCCAGAGGGATCATCTAGGACTTTTATAATTTAAAAATGAGTCTCCCTAAAAGTATATTTTGGGAATTGAGACTTCATCTGATGAACTTTGAGATGATTTTGTTACCGTGAAGAAGGGTGATAGAAATATTTCAGGGACTTATTCCTCATTGGGATCCAAGAGGGATTTAAAAGTTTTGTAACCTGGTGTCTCCTTGTCTCCTTCCTTTTCTCTCTTTCTTCTTTCTCCCATTTTTTTCTTTCTTTTTACTTTTTTATGGCAGAGAGATGAGGGCTGAGTGCCTGATTAGAAGGCTAGGAGATTTGCTAAGGACTCAGGCTTGGAATTTTACATCTTTGTGTCTTCTTGCCCACAGGTGATAACCCCAGTGAGGACAGGCCATGGCTATGTGTACGAGTACCCATCCAGGTACCAGAAGGACATCTACGATATCCCTCCTTCCCATACCACTCAGGGGGTACGTACCAGTAACATGGTCACCAGGGGATAGGATCTCTTAAGACCAGCATTCCTTCAGGGCTATAGAGGAAAGGAAGTTCCCAAATTATGTATGTTTCGCATGAAGCAGCTCTATTTAGGTTGTCTAGTGAGTAACCGTATTAGCCAATATTATTTAAATTATGTGTTCTGGATTTGCTTGATCAGGAAATTCTAGTCTTTCATCTGATAGACCTTTTGTTGCCTTATCATTTTCCTTTGGAAAGTATAAAATTTAAACCATGGTTTAAAGTTACAGTGTAGATATTTCATGTAGGATCACTTTTATATTCAATCTAAATCAAAGAACACAAAACTTATACAGAAAATTCCATCCACCCCTATGACATGGAACATTGCCAAAGATCAGGCCTGTACATAGCCTGATAAATAAATCCATCATTACACACTTAGTAGTGTAACAAGTGACAAGTATAAGACATTTCCATTCTGGGTAACTCAAGTGTTTCTCTTCAGGTATACGACATCCCTCCCTCAACTGTGAAAGGCCCCGTGTTTTCAGTTCCAGTGGGAGAGATAAAACCTCAAGGGGTATATGACATCCCTCCTACTAAAGGGGTAAGTGAGCTACTGCAAAGCAGCAAGAAGGGGGCATGTGTGTGTCTCTGTGTGTCTGTGTGTGCGGGTGGGGGTGTTCGTTTGCTGGGCTAAAACAAGGAAACCCAAAAGGGGAAAAACTAGTCTTGGTGAGAGAGGGAGAAAGGAAGGAAGAAGGAAGGAAGGAAGGGCAATAATTAAAGATAACTCTAGGAATTCCATATTTAGGGGGCCTCCACTAAACAAATGGGGAAGCCAATAAGGAGAGGCAATTGGAAGGGAAGATAATTAGCTCTGTTTAGCAGGTGCTAATACATCCTCTATTTACAGAGCGTTTTACAGTTTACTCAGCCCATAGGCGTGGGTTAACTTGTTTGGCTCCCTCTGTCACCCTCCAGAGCATGCTTGCACAAGAAGTGCAGTTATCCTTATAGATACGGGCACTGGGTCTCAGAACACAGTTGTTGTGATGACAGGGACACCAGGGAGAGACCTCAGGTCTTCTGACACCCGGTCCGGTGTACTACTGCATGGCTCCGTCAAGGACGACACCCAGGAGCTGGTCAGAAACATGGGGCCGCGAGCAAGGGCTGAGCAAGCAGCCAGGAGGGTTGCACATTCGAGTCAGCACCAAGGACCTGGGAGTGGGTCCACTCGTGAAACGGTGAGGGAAGTGAGAACGGCACAGAGGAGAGCCTTGGAAAATGCAAGAGAAAAGGAGCCACAAACAGGACTGAGAATTCTGCACTTCAAGGTCATGTATTAGTCAGTGTCTGCACCTTCCTCTGAACCAACTGAACAAATAACGTTTTGCTTTGTACTCATTCTTCAGGTATATGCTGTTCCACCCTCCGCCTGCCGGGATGAAGCAGGGCCTAGGGAAAAAGACTATGATTTCCCCCCTCCCATGAGACAAGCTGGAAGGCCGGACATCAGACCAGAGGGGGTTTATGACATCCCCCCAGCCAGCAGCAACCCAGCAGGGAAGGACCTTCACACGAAATACAGCTGTGATGCTCCAGGAGCCGCGGAGCCGGTCACACGAAGGCACCAGAGCCTTTCCCTGAACCACCCACCCCCGCAGCTGGGACAGTCCCTGGGCACTCAGAATGACGCATACGATGTCCCCCGAGGAGTTCAGTTTCTTGAGCTGCCCGCAGAAACCAGGGAGAAAGCAAACCCCGAAGAAAGAGATGGTGTTTACGATGTGCCTCTGCATAACCCGCCGGACGCTAAAGCCTCTCGGGACGTGGTGGATGGGATCAACCGACTGTCTTTCTCCAGCACGGGCAGTACCAGGAGTAACATGTCCACGTCCTCCACCTCCTCGAAGGAGTCCTCACTGTCAGCCTCCCCATCTCCGGACAAAAGGCTCTTACTGGATCCAGACACAGCTATCGAGAGACTTCATAGGCTCCAGCAGGCCCTGGAGATGGGGGTATCCGGCCTAATGGCGCTGGTCACCACCGACTGGCGGTGTTACCGATACATGGAAAGACACGTCAACGAGATACGCACCGCAGTGGACAAGGTGGAGCTGTTCCTGCGGGAGTACCTCCATTTTGCCAAGGGAGCTGTAGCAAATGCTGCCTGCCTCCCGGAACTCATCCTCCACAACAAAATGAAGCGGGAGCTCCAGAGAGTGGAAGACTCCCACCAGATTCTAAGTCAAACCAGCCATGACTTAAATGAGTGCAGCTGGTCCCTAAATATCCTGGCCATCAACAAGCCCCAAAACAAGTGTGATGACCTGGACCGGTTTGTGATGGTGGCAAAGACAGTGCCTGATGATGCCAAGCAGCTCACCACGACCATCAACACCAACGCAGAGGCCCTCTTCAGACCCGGCCCTGGCAGCTTGCATCTGAAGAATGGGCCCGAGAGTATCATGAACTCAACCGAGTACCCACATGGTGGCTCCCCGATGCAGCTGCTGCATCCTGGTGACCACAAGGCGCAGGCCCACAGCAAGCCATTGCCGCCAGGCCTCGGCAAGGACCAGGCCCCTGACTGTAGCAGCAGTGATGGTTCCGAAAGGAGCTGGATGGATGATTATGACTACGTCCACCTACAGGTAAAGAAGCCAGACTCATCCAACACCTACACTCATGTGCAGGGAGCTGGGACAAATGCCTGTAAGGCTGTTGGGCTGGACTACCAAAGGAGGGAACACAATTAGTGTTAATCCCAGTGGTTCACAAATTTGAGGTGTTGTACAGTAGGAGGAACACCGGACTGAGGCCCTGAGTCCTTGGTTCTAGACCTTTCTCCAACGCTTCTTATGTGACCAACTTATTTAACATCCCTGGGCCTTAATTTCCTCATTTGCAAAATGAATGATATACAGGGCTGTGTTAGATCCCACTGATATGCCCCAGGCCAGCAGGACACTCATCAAGTAGGAGAGTGGGCCCCTAATAATAATACCAGAGCCACTTCTATTCGTATTGTAGGATATAGCTCCATATGATATTTTATTTGGGGAAGAAAACGGTTTCACTGTTAAGAAAAAAAATTGAAAACTCCTGTATTACAGAATTTCTAAGGTCCCTTCTAGGTCTATAGTGTGTGTGTGTGTAACTGCTGACAAACTTAACCCCATCTCACACTTACCTAGAGGATTACTGGGCATTTGTCAATTGGCCTAGAGCTTAATTTGCGTATGGAACATTGGGCAATCAGAGTTGGCTTCCTATAAGTGGGGATTCTGCCAAGTCCCGTGTTGACCTGGGATCCTGAAAGCTTGCCCTTCCACTTTGAGGGATTAAAACCATCTAGCAAGATCCATTATTTAGAATTAGGCTTACTATCTTATTCTGCTATTCTTTTAATATGATTGAAAGCCATGGATTATACTGAAAACTATTAAACTACCAAATTCCCTTGAGTGCAAGAGAGGGCAAGAAGGAGAACTGAGCCACACCTGGCGGGGAGAGTGGCCAGAGGTGTTAAACTTTTGCCTCACTGGTTGTCCCACTCTGCACATCGGGAAATACTAACTTGGAGTAGAAATCTGCAGATGATCTGAGGCAACCAGAAGTGAAATGCGGACCACTTTTAGACATGTGTTGGAGGTTTATGGGTTCACATATAATCTGTTAGGAAAGAACCCGGAGAAATATTGCTGCTTAAGGGGGTTTAAAGGGGACCGTGGGTAGCTCTCCGAAAATGGGAAGGTGGGGCAGATATGGTGGCACCCCACATGGAAATGGGTTTTATTTTTCAGCCTCAGCCTACACAGTGACTCCAAAGTCCATAGAGAAGCATGTCATCCCTGTCTGAGTTCACAGGGCCAAACGGGGCATGTGCTAAATTACCAAGGCAGTGGAAAATGACAGAGTATTTACGGGTTTGTTAATGAAACTATTAGCATAAGTGAATCACAATGATGACGTAATGTGTTCTTTATGTTGAAAAATAACAGGGTAAGGAGGAGTTTGAGAGGCAACAGAAAGAGCTGTTAGAAAAAGAGAATATCATCAAACAGAACAAGATGCAGCTGGAACACCATCAGGTAAGTTCAATCAGAACAAAAACTACGCGGTGTTAAAAGATTTCCTGCTCAGCAGGGAAGGTGTAACTTCAAAAGATTATGATTTTGATCCTTCCAACACACTGCCATAAATTAGCTCCAATGCGTATAATGGAGTATACGAGCAAAGAGGGGGTCTGTGGCCTTGCTAATCCATCTGGGTGTGCCCGGATTACATCTAAATGGCAATTTGTTGTTTAGTCTAAGCCTGCATATCTAATATATTAGGACTATTTAAGGTAAGGCTTTTGGCCTCAAGAAAAAAGACCCACTCAAGCTAGCCCAAGCAATCAGGTTTTATAGTAAAGCCATAGTAGGGGAATTCAAGAACAAAAAATGAAGATGTAGCCAAGTCTAGGGAGAACTAGGACTGTAAATTCTCTCTCCTTGTACTTCCTTTGCTTCTCTCTGTAAATCTGCTTCATTCTCCCCTATTGTCTGATGTTTCCTCTGCTCACCTACTACTTTGGCCCCTCTGTAACTTTACGTAAATGGCCACTCAAAGCCGTCATCCCAGCTCCTGCCCCTGATGGTCAGCTGCCTGCTGTGGTTCATCAAATTCCTAAGAAAGACAATCTGATTGGGCCATTCCCCCCTCCCCCCCATCTCTCTCCTTTCTCTCTCTCTCTCTCATCTCTATCTCTCTATCTCTCACTGACAACATAAGCCTAAGGGTAGGAGGGCAGGATTCAATGTTTTCAAAATATATCCAAGCCCATTTGCCAAGGACCTTGGGCAGGGCATGTCCATTCAGAAGTTGGGTATGAGTAGGGCAGATAATGATGGGTGTTGCTAGGACAAGGGTATAAAAATAAAGTGAAATGAATTGAGGGTTTTACAAGCCTTTTAAGATGAAGTGAAATGGTGTGTAACATGAAATGGCATGCTGTGTTCAGGAAACCTGAGTTCTAATCCTTGCTTTCTGACCAACCAACTATGTTAAGTCAAGGAACCTCCCTGAACTTCAGTTACTTCTCTATAAAGTGGGAAATTCATCTTGGTGTACCTGGATTACATCTAAATGGCATTTTTTTTAAAGCTAAGCCTGCATATCTAACATATTAGGACTACTTAGGTTAAGGCTTTTGGTCTCAAGAAACAAGACCCACTCAAGCTAGCCCAAGCAAACAGGTATTACAGTAAAGCCATATAATAGGAGATTTCAAGAACAGAAAATGAAGATACAGCCAAGTCTAGTGAGAACTAGGACTGTAGGGAAGTTCTACAGTCTAATGGGATGATATATTGATGAACATATTTGCAAAAGCATAAGCCATATGAAATATAATTCATTGTTATTAAATACCTTGGAACGACACCCTGTATCTGTTTATGTTTGCCTTAGTATTTGGCCAGGTAAGGCTGCAGGGCTTTAGGGAACTTGTTGAAACCATAGTAATTTCTAAGAAGAAAGTACATTCCACAGAAAAGTAAAGCTCACTGTGCATTTCTTGGAGGAGAAGCTGGGTGAGGTTATCCCTGCTCTGACTGATCCCTACCTCAGGGTGGGAGATTAAATGAGTCCTAACTTCAGGTCACAGATAGTCCTTACCTGCAAAAGAGAGGTCTCTTCTGAGTCTTAGTGGAATAGCTAGAAATTATTATAATTGCAATTTAAATAATACACTAGTCGGGAGCAATCAGGAAAGAAGAAAATTAATACCCAATGAGTCTAACTCTGGGTGACTCCCTTTTCTTTTTAACAGTTCTGGAGGCTAAATATTATGATGCACAATTAGCATTCATATTTCCTTAGAAATACTCTTTAACATAAGGGCACATATATTTGTATGCTCTAGTTTTCCCTATAGTACTGGATTATATCTATAAATCTGGACAGAAAGAGTAGGAGAAATAGAAAAGGGTCATGAATTATCATTTTATTTGAGCATCTTGAGACAGCCAAGGCTTTCCCCAAGAAGCAGCAAACTATTAATGACTGTCATGTCAAAGAGGTCACTACATTTGATTGTCCCTTGCCAATGCTCAACATTTAATAAATATTTACATAGTGCCTATGATTCTATTATTCTATTATCTATATTCTATTATCAAACGCTATTATTCTAGGCACTTTGTAAATACCAACTTCTTTATCCTTCATAAAGGTGTAGGTAACAGGGCTGGTTAAACCCCAGGCTGCCATCTAGCCAGAGGGCAGAGGAGACCAATGGTCCAATCATAGAAGGTCTGAGCTGGAGGATTCCTTAGAGACCATCTTTCCCAACATCCACCTTGAACAATTTAGGAAAGTAAGGCAACTTGGTCAACACCTCCCAGCTAATAAGCATCTGACACTAGAGATTAAACTCCAAACCCAAGTTAATTTCCATCACAACACACTCCTTTGCCCTAATGAAATCTATTTTTTTCTTCCTCACAGCTGAGTCAGTTCCAGCTGTTGGAACAAGAAATCACAAAGCCAGTGGAGAACGACATCTCCAAGTGGAAGCCCTCTCAGAACCTCCCGACCACAAACAGCAGCGTGGGTGCTCAGGACCGGCAGTTGCTCTGCTTCTACTATGACCAATGTGAGACTCATTTCATTTCCCTTCTCAACGCTATCGACGCACTCTTCAGTTGTGTCAGCTCAGCCCAGCCCCCACGGATCTTTGTGGCGCACAGTAAGTTTGTCATCCTTAGTGCACACAAACTGGTGTTCATTGGAGACACGCTGACAAGGCAGGTGGCTGCCCAGGACATTCGCAACAAAGTGATGAACTCCAGCAACCAGCTCTGCGAACAGCTCAAGACTATAGTCATGGCAACCAAGATGGCCGCCCTCCATTACCCCAGCACGACCGCCCTGCAGGAAATGGTGCACCAGGTGACAGACTTGTCGCGGAATGCTCAGCTGTTCAAGCGGTCTTTGCTCGAGATGGCAACGTTCTGAGAAGAAAAAGGAGGAAGAGGGGACTGAGTTAAGGGTTACTAAGGAAAACTGGAAATACTATCTGGTTTTTGTAAATGTTCTATTTTGTAGATATTTTATATGAAAACGAAATATTTTAACATTTTCTGGGTTAGACAACTTTCAGAAATTCAGGGAGCTGGAGAGGGAAATCTTTTTCTTTTCCCTGTGTGGTTCTTATGTATGCCTATAAGTATCTCAAACATCAACTGTACAAAAACTTGTCCACGTGCTTGTGTTTACCTGTGTATTCGTGTGTGTTTGTAGATGTTTGTCTGACACATTCCATTTTAAAAACGTGAATTAAGAAGCACCTTAGTAAGCACCTCCAAATGCTGCATTTTTTTATTTCCTAGAAAACATCCCAGCTGGTTGTAATATTGCTCTCCATGTCCTAGTGATGCTTCTAAGCCTGGTGCTCCCAGATCTGGGAAGCATAGTGTATTTGCAAGTGTTCACCTCCCAAACAATGAGCATGGTATGGTTTATTCTTGTTTTGAAACCCCTTCCAAAAGTGACCATCTTGAACACATTTGTGACCCAAAATGCCCACTTCCCACTGAAAAAGCCCTCTTGGAGAGCAAATTTCAGAAAGTATATGTTAATGCAAGCTCTGACATTTCAGGTGCTGGAGAGAGGAGAGAGTATGATTAGAGGCCACGTCCACAGTTAGGATTGGGTTATTTCAACACTGAGAGGAAGCTACAATAAAAGGAAAGCACTTGTCTCCCTGGGGCTATTTGATCTGCATTTGTGAATGATTCAGCCAAAGTTTTCCAAAGAATGTTTTTAGAGTTGTAAAAACCATATTATTTGCAGCAGGAATTCACAAAGACACATCAGACTATGATTGTCCACAAAAAGGAAGGGATGGTTCCCTCAGCCAGTTGTAGGTTAGAGGCATTTCTGACTCTTAACTTGCACTTAGGTACTACAACCCCCATTACCAGAGGGAAACTGGCCAGTTTCTTCCTCATTGAACTTTAGAGCCACCAGGCCATATCCTGCTCTCTAAGAGAATTTATTGCTTGGTCTTGCACCCCCTTTAAAATTCACATATGCAGACTTGACACTCAGAGCAGGTGTACGGAGTCCATCTAATTTTTACAACTTTGTGTGGCCAATGACCTTGTGTATAAGGCCAAAGGAACTATCTATTCCATAGTCTGTCTCCTTACAGCTACTTGTGTTAACAAAGCACAGACACCACAAGCCATCAGACTCATCATAGGGCAAATGCAATACTTCTTACACAGTGGGTAAATGTATTCACATGTCACCAAGTCGAAAAGAATGTTATCTATGATCTTTCAGATCAGCTCTTATTTAATGGTTTTATTCTAGCCTATTTGCAAACATGTTTTTATTTGCAATATATGCCTTGACTGAATTAAGCTTACTTGTTTTGAACATTCAAATCACTGGAACAGGAAAGGGTTTAAGAAAGAAAAATGAATGATCTCAGTATGATTTTAAAAAAAGTGGTAATAAATTATCATAGAAAGTGCTTTTCAAAACAACTGCTATTATAATTCTCGAAGTTCTACTCTGCCAAAAGAAGATTAAAAGTTGTCTGGAGGAAGGGGTTGCTGAAGATAAACAACACTTGAAGAAGTTAAAAAGTATGTCCTTGTAGATTTCAATGTATAACATGTATTTCCTAGGAGATGGCAGACTTGATTCAAGCTACATGGTGACATTTCACATTTTTAAAACCAAAATGTTCAATTTGTATTACTCTTTTTGCCATCTTGTATGTAGAGGCTATTTTTAAATCATTAAATTTTTAGATCTCTGTGTTCATAGTCACTGGGTTTTCTTTTCCATATTTCTCTCTTTGCCACAAAATTAAATATTAGCTTATTTTGGCACTCCTAATATAGAAAGTTAAAAAATTATTTTATCAATACTATAGGTCTAGAATTTTTTTTAAGGAAAATTGAGGAGGTTTTTTTGTATGTGTGTCACTTCCGAGTGTATTTTCATTTAAAGAAAATTCTGGAATCTATGGGCATTATCAAATTCAAATATCTGGAACAAAGCTTATCTTCATGAGAAAGCCTATACACTCAATCATGGGTAGGATGATTTCTGTTTCCATAATATGGATGTTACCATTCATATGGTTTTAGAATCAAAGGAAATTGCTTTTTAATGCTTAACTCTGTCATTCAGATATCCCAGTGAGATTTATAGAGTATTTATAAATTTATGATATTATCAATATTTATAAATTTATTGATATTTATGTGTCATTTTGCCCAAACATATAAGCATTAATAGAGTTTTGACAAAAATGTCAAGGTACTTCAATAGGGAAATGAAACGTCTTTTGAAAAAATGATGCTGAAACAACTAAATCTCTCTATGGAAAAAAAAATGAATACTTACATCCTACACAAAAATTAAAATTTGGGTCTGTGATCCACAAATAAATGACAGACCTAAATGTAAAACTTAAAACTCTAAAATATCTAAAAGAAAACATAAGAGAAAATCTTTGTGATCTTGGGTAGACAAAGTTTCATAGGTAGAACACAAGAAAAGTATAACTCATAAAAGAAGGAAATTGATAAACTGGACTTTATCAAAATTAAAAACCTTTACTCTTCTAAGGAGACCATTAAGAAAACCAAAAGTCAAGCCAGAGACTGGGAGAAAATATTTGCACATATCAGCTAAGGACTTGTATCAGAATCAGGAGATAAACAATTAAATTTTTTAACTGGGCAAAAATTTTGAGAAGAAATTTCACAAAAGAAGATATATATATAAATGGACAACAAGTAAATGAAATAAACATCACACCAAATAGAATCACTAAAATTAAAAAGACAACCCATACCAAGTGTTGGGGCAAGAAAGGGGAACAAATGTAGCTCTCGTACACTGCTGGTGAGAATGTTAAATGGTACACTTTGGAAAACAGGCAGTTTCCTAAAAAGTTAAATCTATGCCTACTGTATGACTTAGCAATTCCTTTCCTTGGCATCTAAGAGAAATAAAAGCACATGTTCATACAAAGACTTATATAAGAATATTTATAGTAGTTTTATTAATAATAGCAAAAGCTAGAAACAATCTAAATGTTCATCTATGTGAATGAATAAAACATCGTGGCATATCCACTCAATGGAATACTATGCAGAAATAAAAAGGAAAAAAGAATTGAAACAAAAAAACAGCATGAATGAATTTAAAAATCTAAAAATCCTTATGATATGAAAAAGAAGACAGACAAAAAGAGTATATATGATATGTTTCCATTTATACAAAATTTTAGAAAATGCAAACTATAGCAACAGAAAGCACACCAGTGGTTGCCTAGGGAGAAAAATGGTGGGAGAAATGGATTCCAAAGGAGCCCAGGGAAACAGGAATGAAACAAAGGCCCATTTTCTTGATGGTGATGATGGTTTCACAAATGTATGCATGCCACAGCCATCAAATTGTACACTTTAAATATGCACAGTTTGTTATTCATCGATTTTTTTAAAATAAATGGTCGAGACACTCCCATTGAAAGTCCGAGATTCTCAGACTAGATTTAAAAAGCAAGACTAAACTGTATGCTATTTAAAAGACATGGGTGGGCGTGGAGGCTCACGCCTATAATACTAGCACTTGGGGAGGCCAAGGCAGGAAGACAGCTTAAGGCCAGGAGTTCAAGACCAGCCTGAGCAATAGTGAGACCCCAGGTCTCTACAAAACACAGAAAAATTAGTCTGGCATGGTGGCACAGGCCTGTAGTCCCAGCCACTTGGGAGGCTGAGGCAGGAGGATCACCTGAGCCCAGCAGTTTGAGGTTGCAATGAGCTATGATAACATGCCACTGCATTCTAGCCTGGGCAACAGAGCAAGACCCTGTCTCAAAAAAAAAAGACACTCAATTTAAATAAAAATACATAGATAAGTTAAAAGCAAAGGGATAAAAAGAGATGTATCATGCACATTCTAATTTTAAAAAAAACTAGAGTAGCTATATTGTTAATAGACAAAGTAGAATTCAGAACGGGGCAAAGAGGGACATTGCATAATAAAGGAACTAATTCATAAAGAAAAGAAAATATTCCTAAATGTGTATGCACCAATCACAAAGTCTCAAAATACATAAAGCAGAAACTAATATAACTGAAAGAAAAATGGAAAATCTGTAATGAGAGGTGGAGATTTCCACACCCCTCTTTTAGTAATTAATAGAACAAGTAAACCAAATATATCAGTAATAATTGGTAAGAATGGAACTCTCCTACATTGCTGGTGGGAATGTAAAATGATAGAATCATTTCGGCAAGTAGTTTGGCAATCTCCAATAAAGTTAAACATACGCTTTTTATAATACCCGGCAATTCCAGTCATAGATATTTACCCGAGAAAAATGAAAACATATGTCCACATAAAAAGCTAATTGTTTTATTCAAAATTGTACCAACTGGAAACAACCCAAATGTCATCAACAGATGAGTGGATAAATAAATTATGGTCTATTCATACAACACAATACTATTCAGTGATAAAAAAAATTAAACTAATTGTACATGTAACAACATGAGTGGATCAACCTCAGAAACATACTGAACAAAAGCCAAGCAAATAAAGAATACTTATGTATGAAGTTCCAGAAGACATAAATCTAATTCGTAGTGACAAAAATCAGATCTATGATTTCCTAAGGCCGGGGTAAGGATCAGTGATTATCTGGGAAGGAGCACAAAGGAACTTTTTGGTGTGACAGGTCTGTTTTACATCAGTGCTGTTCAAGATTGCAGAACTTTCTGTAATGGTGGAAATGTCTTATAATTTGCATAGTCCAATATGGTGGACAATAGTCACTTGTGTGGCTACTGAGCATTTGAAAAGTGACTAGTACAACTGGTACTGGTTTTTTTCTTAATTTTATTTTAGTTCATTCGAATTTAAATAGCCACATGTGGGTTGTGGCTACCATACTGGACAGCACAGTATCTATATCTTGATTGTTATAATAATTATGTGAATGGATAAATTTGTCAAAACTTATTATAATACATGCTAAAAATAGGTGCATTTTATTGTATATAAGCCTTACCTGAATAGAATGGATTTTTTGAAAGAGGTAAAGCATTTCCCAACTAACCGTAATGTTCCATTTTTTCCAAGTCAGTATTATCATCAATTCACAGAATCATTGGAGGGTCCGTAGAAAAGGGTCCAATTGGAAAGTTCAGCTTCTGAATCTGTAATAAGCTATTGCTTTAGAGTTAATAGCTCGTTCATCATCCACCAGAAAGACAAGCATGGTTTCCCCAAGCCCTAGTTAGTAAAAGTCTGTCTGGGTTTTAGATGTTTCCCCATAAACCACATCTACATTCTTCATATTTTTTGAGAAACAGGAAGAAATATTGTCATTCACCAGAGAACATGAAAAACAACAAGGATTCACTTTTTCATTGAACATTCCTGCCTGGCCAGCCAGAACAGGCAAATGTGCCCTGCCCATCAATTGGCAGCAGCTGTCCCAGCCAGAGGAGCCCTCCCAGCTGCATAGCCGGTGTCTCTGTGTGCTCAGCCACACGCTGTGTACCCAAGGGACAGGAAAGAAAGGGAAGCCCTGGATTCTGCCTTTCTTTGAGAAAAAAAAGTAAATATGTCTTTTAAACAATTTAAGGTAGACAAATGCTCACCCGAAAACTACAGGCAAAGAAAGACTTCAAAGTACAAAGAATGTGAAAAATCAAAGTGATCTGGGCTGGTTAGAGACAGTCACATGCAAAGGGCAGGATTGAAGACATGGATCGTAAAGAAAGATGTCTTAGTCTGTGCTGTGTTGCTATAATAAAGTATCACAGGAGTGGGTAATTTAAAAAGAAAAGAAATTTATTTCTCACAGTTATGGAGACTGAGAAGTCCAAGGTTGAGGGGCCCGTATTTAGTGTGGGCCTTCTTGCTGTATCTTCCCACGGCGGAAGGTGGAAGAACAAGAGAATACAAGAGAGCGAGAGATTGGACTCACAGCCTCAAGCCCTTTTATAATCGGCATTAATCCTTTCATGAGGGTGGAGCACCTAATGACCTCAACACCTCCCATTAGGTCCCACCTCCCAGCACTGTCACATTGGGGATTAAGTTTCCAAGATGTGCTCTGTGGGGGACACATTCAAACCATAGCAGAAGAGCTAACTGGATGGAAGAGGAAAGCCTGGCACAGCCTGGTGGTCAGGAACAAGCCCTGCAGAGGTAACGAGGGTCTCCCTAGAATTCCACCGCACAGGGACTGAGCCTATGCACGTCTGCACCTTCAGAGAATTGTTTCAGTCAGAATAGTCATACCAAATATTTGTTGGCTTGATGAAACTGGGCATCAGACAACATCACATCCTTTCAAAGAAGAAAAAGAAGAGGGAGCAGGAGGAGGGGCCCAGATGAGATAAAGGAGATAATAAAGACAATGAACACTGTAAAAGGATAAAAGCGGGTGGAGAGAGGAGGGGAGAGCAGAGAAGAGAGACAGGAAGAAAGACACCTGACACAGTAATTAGAAGAGAGTCAGTGCAACAAATAACGACTGCCAGAGATGTACAGTGTATTCTAAAGCAATGTTTATTTAATACTCTTTGATCCTCTAGGCTCTCAAGATATTGTGCGTAACAGATTGTTAGTACATATTCCTTGCAAACAGGATTCGTGACATGGTCATTTTGGAAAATACCACATAGTAAATCACTCTTTCGGAGATATACAATACTCATGAGCATATAAAAGGCTCTAAAAAGTCTTGGGATAAAGAAACCTGCCTTGTCCACTGTTTCCCAAAATTTTTTGACCCTAAGACCCATTTTCTCTCAAGATTTATGAAAACCTGGTCTAGGATATTCAGATAGTTTGTCTTTGTTTTCCTCCCCTCACAAGAGCGTGAGGCCTGCGAGATATGCTCATCTCACAATCATCATTGGTCTTGTCCGTGTTTATCCGAGTCAAGCCCTCTGTCCTCTGCAGCTTTTTAGGACCAACAGGCTATGGGGCAGCATCTGTTTTGACCTTGAGCACCCACACTCAACCTGAATCTATACAGGGATTCTAAATAAGTACATGAACATACTTTACTTTTCCTCAATGTATGTCTCATCATCTCAATGTCCGACAATAAAAATGGAGAATGCAAACCAATGATTAGTTTGGATGAACTTTCCCAAACAATCAACCCCTTTGGACTACGATGCTTTGGGTAGAAATGTTTTGGAGAGGCCAATTTTATAGGAACAACTTTAAAGTAAAAGTACCTTTCAGAAGAGAACCAAGAACATGAAAGGAAAGTAAAATACATCTAGATGGGAAGAGAAATGGAGTTAGAGACATATTGTCTGACCTATCCAGGAATCTAATCTAAGAAGAAGAGGTGCTTGATACATGAAAAGCTTTCGAAGGTGGCACCGATGACGGAGACAAACACATACTCCGAGTAAAGAACCCTGGCTCTGCTAAGTCACGAGAGCAATAGTGGCGCTGCTGTATAAACGACATCAGTAGCCACCACTTACGGGGTCTAGTTTGGGTCAGCAGACACGACGTCAAGTACATTATCTTTCTGCTCATAGCAAACCTCTTAGGTAGTTCTTATTTCATTTTATAGACGAGGAGGCTGAAGCTAGCAGGGATTAAATAACTGGGTCTGAGTTTCGCAGTTGGTAAATGGAAGTGGCCTTTGCCCGCACTATGCCGAGCACTCTGAGAGCCGCAGGTAGGAACGTGTACGAAGGGTGTTCCTTGGTTACCTGCATTGACAGTCATGGCCCGGGGGGGATTTGGTTGGTGCTTTTATCCAAAACCAGGCAAGAGGCACAGACAAAAGACATCTGCATGCAATTTTGAATATGACTACATTCGTACGTGATTTTGAATACGGCTCTCTTTGTAACAAATTTTCATGATAAAAATTTCACATTATTTACCAATTCATATAACTAGTCTCTTCCTCCCCCTGAAAAGACTAAAATGCATACGATATTTTCTTTTTAGAAGAAGACAACTAGATAAAAAGAAAAGAAGGGCAGAAAAATAAGATAAAGCTGTTAATGCAGTTCATACACAAAATGCATGCTGTAAAGGCCTATCAACTTCGGCCTTGAGCTTTCTGGATAGCCAATGAAATAAAGAAAACGAGATCAGTTATATGATTTACAAGTGCCCATGAATTGAAAGCAAGCCCAGGGGCTTCATAGCAGTTACTGCAATACAGTGAATAAAGCCACATCGGGCTGCATAATCCTTACGGTAAACACGGTGACCCACAGGCTTGTTGCAATTAGTATTAACATTCCTCCACTTACACCAATGGCATTGCTTACGTGCTGTTATTCCTTCTCTGATGTCAAGCACTTTAGGTGCGTAATGCGGGTTTAAGGCCCACCATGATATAACCCCAAATGGCCCCTCCACTCTCATTTCCTACTACATCCTTCCACGAATCCTCCGGAACAGCCTCTCTGGACAGCTCGACCTTTCCCGAGAGCTTTGATTTTTCTCTCCTTTCTTCCTATTCACTCACTGTTACTCATCTTAATCTCTCACATTCAGAATACAGGGCAGAAAAGGCAGAGAGATTACACACACCTGGTCGGTGGTATCTTTGGAACAGGCTTCATTAGATTTCCTCTGAGCTTGCACTATTATTAGTACAACTTCAATCATTCGTTTGTTCTGCAAATATTTACTGAACACCTGAGGGTACAATAGTAAGCAAAAAAAAAAAAAACCCCTAACACTTTTTATAGAATTTACAATCTGGTGAGCAGGAAAAAAATAATGGTTTAAAAAATCAAAGAATAAAAAAACACTTGCAACTCTGTGAAATGCTCTGAAGTCAAGATACACGGCACTGTCAGAGGGAACGCGGGTACACACCGGCCTACCTGGGGGCAGGAGCGGCTTCCTTCTGGAAAAGACGTTTGACCTGAGATCTGGTAAGCGAACAGACTTTTTGTAAGCAAAGAGGGGAAAGGACATTTGAGCAGAAGGAGGAGCAGGGCCCAAAGCCCCGAGGACCAGGATCCTGCCTTGCTCAAAGCCCTGGCGTCCAGCAGGGAAGGGCCCAATGGTGGGTGATGCCATTGAAGACATGCCAGGTACCAGGCCATGCAAGGCCTTCGAGGCCATATTCAGGACTTGGGTTTTATCCTGAGAGCAACTGAAGCATTTTAAATAGAGGAATGATGTGATCATATTTTTGTTCTGAAAACAGCTGTCTGGCTGCAGTGTGGAGCATGGTGAGGAGGGGTCTTGTGGATCCTGGGAGCTTAGTCAGGAAGCTGTTGAATCAGTTCTAGGAGAAGCGGCAAACGTAGAATGGAGGAGGGAAGACGGAGAGAAGAGGGTAGGTTCCAGCCATGTGGGAGGACAAATCGACGTGAGTGGTGATGAACCGCACATGGCCCAAGGGAGGGAGCAGCCAGGGAAGGGTTTCTGCCTGGGCATCTGGATGGATGGGGATCGGTCCATGAGCCCGGGCCCACTGAAGGTGTCTATATTACTCCAGGGAACAGCCTGCGGGGCAATCCGTACTCACGCCATCCTCCCCACCTGGCCCTGAGCACAGCGCCAGGCAAAGAGCAAGAGAGAAGGACCAACACTAAGCAAGAACCCCAAATTGTATCAGGAGAAGGCTAAGCCCACCGTACTTCCTACTGGGTTCCGGACGTGTAGGCACGTGCTTATTTTATGGCTGAGAAAAGAAAAGAAAAGAAGAAAAGAGGGCAGAGGTGAGGAGAAGAGGGGAGGGGAGGAGGGGAGGGGAGAAAGAAAAGAAAAGAAAGGGAAAGAAAAGAAAAAGAAAAAAAAAATCTTGAAAGGGTTTAACACATAGAGGTCAGCATGCAAGGGGAGAAACCTCTAGAAAAAAGCAACTGAAAAACTTCAGCACACGGGCTGACTTTATCTCAGACTTACTATTACCAGTCTCTAAAAGAAATTCCTCTGCAGCCTCAGGGGGTGCCGGGGCACCACCACCTCACCTTACAACATGATTTGAGTCATCTCCCAGCAACTATAATTAAGAAAACTGAGTTGACAGAAAGGGCACCTTATTTCATCTCCTAACGGACAATTTTCCAGGGAGACAAGAGTCAGCAAGGAATGATGTTAAACGAAAACACACCCCTAATTTTCTCTGGCCTGCCTGGCACTCAGGAGACCACCAGACACCAGACACCATCTATCCCTCCCCACCAGCGTCATCATCCAAAAGCAGTTGACAAGGCTTCTTTACGACACGGGGCAATCTAACGGGGGTTTTTCAGAACCGTCTGGGCCCTTTGTGACTTAAATCCCTACTAAGGAAGGTGAAATCTCTGAACACGGTGGTTGTGAATGGGACATTTTAAACATTGGTCTGAGAAGCGACTTACTTTGGAGTCTGGCACAATGCTGAAATGCCAAGACAAAGGACTGGTGTGGGTGTATTTTCAGGAGGATGTAAAACTGTAAATGGACGACTTAGTTAAGTCGTCCTTGCCCTGGGGCAATTATTTCTATCTGTCTGTCTAGACATCCAATCAACACTAGAGAGAGCCTAGGATTTGACAAAAGAAGGTTTTCATTAAACAATGGGTCCCCCAATCCTGTTTGCAAAAGGAAAATCAACAAGCAAGAAAACAAAAGATCTGCAAGGAACATGGAGACGGGGGCTTGCAGGGGCCGGCTGTACAGAGGAGAGCTTTCTAGAGAGAAGTTACTATGTTGCTTGCAAAGGGGAGTAAACCTGTGGCTGTTTACACATCCCAGGTGGCTGTTGTTGGAGGAGGGGCCCCAAGCGTCCTTTATTTCTCTGCCAGTGCAAATGGCCAGCACCCATCCACCCCAGGTAGTAAGGTCTTTGGGCACCTGGGACGTTTCCAAGCTCTCAGTGCTCAGCATTTTGCCTCAGGTCTGCTGCAGTCCCTTCAGGAAGACCCCTCGCACAGCTCCCTCTTGTGGTCTCATGGGGAAACGAAAGGCTGTGGGGGAACAATGTGGTTTATATAACTGATTCCACCACCAACTCGCCTGGGAAAGAAGAACGCTAATGTAGACCTGGCTTCATGTTGCGAAAATAAGCTTTTAAAATAATTCTTAAGTGTTCTATAGACACGTAGCAGTACCATTACTTCCTTGCTGCACATCGCCCTATTCTATTGTATGTTTCAGATCTAGGGCATCTTGGATGGTGAGTTCATCTTCTCCATCTCATGGCCCAGCTCACACAAGGAGCTCAATTCATGTTTGTTGACTGGCTAACTGAACAAATGAATAAATCCACCCCCAAATACCCACCTCCACCACCCATCTCACCTTGGAGTAGTCCTGTAAAGCAAAAAAGACATTGCAGAATCCTTAAAGATTTAAAAAAAACAAAACACTAAAATCCCTCCAAAGGGCAGGATTTAGAGTGTCCATAAGTTATTGTTGTATTGTTTTCCTTTTTGTAAGTAATTTTCCATCACTTACTTTAGGGCCTTTTGTTGCTGTTGTTGAATGACCATGTGATTTCTCTGCTGCAATTTCTGAGGCTGGACTTCATAACCCCCAGTGGCCTCAGTCCCAATGCACTCTTTTGCAAAGTTGCTGTGACCAGACCAAACCCTGTCCCTGGATTTAGAATCCATGGGTTTGGATAACTGTGATGTTAATCACCCCATGTGCTTCGTTACTTCCCCACCTGATACTCAGATCTTTAGCACGTTACAGCATTTATAGACCTTCCAGCCATGGTGCCAACACGTCAAACAACAACCACAGAGAAAATTGACAGGAAGCTAAATGGAGGAAAGCTTTATCACCAATAAGCAAATTATAGGCAGCCATATTCATATTTAAGCATCAGGGAATGTTTTGTTTCTCCTGAGTGGCTGATAAGCTTTTTTTCATGGAAATGACATTTTTGTAACAAATTGATTATGTTTTCCTTTTTGCTTTTACTGTCGAAAAGATCAGAGACAAACGTGATGCCCAATGTTAGTAACTAGTAACCTGTGGCTTGAACATCTGGGTTGTAAATTCTCTCTTCATCTACTCTTTGCTACCTCCATTAATCCCTGTCCTCTCTTTTTAGCCTGTCTTTGATCCATGTTATTAACCACATGTAAGAACTCAGATGCTCACTGGGTGTATAAAGAAGCCTGAGCTCCATTTCTCCTTCTGTTGAGTTAAGATGTTTCACAGTATTCCTACAGATCATATTGGAGCGGAAAAAAAGAAAATACTAAAAAAATTAAATTAAATTAATTTTAAAAAGAGATGTTCTGGGGTCAGGCCTTGTGGCCTCATACCTGTAATCCCTGTACTTTGGGAGGCTGAGGTGGAAGGATCACTTGAGGTTGGGAGTTTGAGACCAGCCTGGACAACATAGCAAGACCCTGCCTCTACCAAACCAAAAAACAAGAGAGAGAGATGTTCCACAGAAGGGGTGGGCCCCAAGTATTGCAGCTCATAGCCAGTTCTCTTCTATGCACATTCACTGCCAGGGTGCTGGGTGGAACGAATTCTTCTGTTTGCTATTTCTCATACCCTCAAATCAATCTTTCCTTGCAACTTCCCCCAGCCTCTGTTGTGAAACCAGCCCAGACTTCCATCTCTGCCACCATCAGTCTCCCCTCAGAGAACCAACGCCCTTTCCTGAAATCTGGCCTCAGACATATTTCAATATGTTCGACCCTCAAAGATAGCATTAAGTGCTAAGATTCCATTTCTTTTTCTTTCAGGTGTTCCCTCTGCCACTTTGTAACTTCACAGATGCAACCTTGACTCATTGGTGCCTGAAAACATCCAAGCCCAAATGCGCTACCTGGAGCCGTGTCTAAGCCCTAGCCTAAGCCCCGCAATGTCTGTAAGCCTTCGTAACCAGGAGGTGCGCAGACCTTCCAGCTGCAGCTGGAGGAAGCGCACACCCCACTGTCCCCCACTCCCAGGAAGAACTTCTCTCCACCCTCACACATACATGGGTTCTTCCACTCGGCAGGAAGACACAACAGTCTCCCCACAGACGGCTTATTGGCTACAAGGGAAAAACAGTAATTACACAGTGGGGAAATCAGCCAAGCCCTTGGGGGAGTGGGGATCAAAATCAACACCACCAAGGGGAGAAGGACGTCAGGTGCCTCCAGAAGTGCGACCTTGAAGCAGATACAATATCACTTACATAGTATCTCATTTCCTCGCCTAATCATGAGGAAACATCAGACAAACACAAATTGAAGAAGTCTGCTCTATTTTTAAAAGGCAGAGGGAAACATACTCTGCCGAAGTGCCATTGTTATAAAAGATGGAGGAAGGCTGTGGAAATGTTTCTGATTAGAGGCCAGAGAGACGTGACAGTTGGATATAAATACCTGGCCCTAGACCGGGTCCCCTCCCGGAGGAAATAATAAAGGGCATCATTGGGTCAATTGTCAACATGGAAATACAGACAGTTAGTTAAAGAAATTAAATCAACGTTAAATTTACTCAAGTAGATAAATACTCTGCAGTTCTGTAAGAAAATATTCCTGTTCTTAGCAAACATGCACTGAAGTATTCTAGGGTAAACGGCCACCATATAGGCATGTGTGTTTCAGAAAAGCTATTTTATAAGTGTTAACAATAAGTAAATCTCAGTAAAGGGTCTGTGCTATTATTCTTACAACTTTTCTGAAAATTTGGAATTATTTCCAAATGAAAAGTAAAAACAACCACCACCAACCCTTCAATCTCATCGGTAAGAGTCTGGCCTCAGTAACAGAACCTGGGTTTAAATTTCACTCTATGATCTCGAGCTACTTCGCTCTCTGCAGACCTTGATTTCCTCATCAGTGAAATGGGTATAATGATAGTGGCTGTATCACAGGCTTGTTAGAAGACTTAAAATTACAAATTAGTATCTGTAAAGCATTTAGAACAGGT
Organism: Indri indri; assembly: GCA_004363605.1. Taxonomy (NCBI): domain Eukaryota; kingdom Metazoa; phylum Chordata; class Mammalia; order Primates; family Indriidae; genus Indri; species Indri indri. The sequence goes on from RJWJ010000729.1 coordinate 170,501, forward strand.
TCTGGCACACAGTCAGCATGATACAAATGTTTTGTAAATATATTGCTGCCATTCTGAAATGAAAAACAAAACAAAACACACAAAAATTTTCCAAATCTAAAAATTTCCTCTTGGGATCCACTGACTGACTAAAATAATGTTAAGTCAGTGTTTCCATAGTTTTGGCGTGAACGATGTGTTAACCACTGGATGATCAATCAGAACCAAGTACAGCTGATCAGTAAGGGTTGGAAACAGGAGAGCATCAGCTGCTCATGAAACTACACTTTTGCAAAAGCAGTGAGATATGTTAAATATCAGATATTGAGTCAAAATAAGTACATATAAAATAACTATTCAGTACTTTTCTGAACACATCTTTGGTATCATATTGAGCTTCCAGGAAACCAAGGTGGGGGCAAATCAGGAACAGTCTTCTTACAGACACGACTTGTTTCCAACTTCACAGGAGAATGTCTCATTACATACCAAATAGCTGATAAAGGAAAGGCAAAACTGCCTGTCTTTGGCCTCTGCAATAAGTTTTTCCAGAAGAAAGCAGAGTTGGGGTAATTAAGAGTCTTTTTTGCAAAGCTCCCCAAGTCTCTGGCCAAGAAATCCCTCACGTCGGCTGAGCCTGTGCGAGCACCGTCCTCAACCCTCCCAGGTCAGGGGGCTGCAAGGCTCCTTGGGAAACCACCTGGTTGGTCCCCAGGTTCCAGGAAGATGACTACATAAAGCATCCAGGGGGACAGCTGGTCAAAGCGACAGCACTGTCGGGGTGCAATGCACGTTTGCAGAGTTTTCTCCAAAGACACGCGACTCATCCATTCTTCTAGCTATGCTAAACTCTCCTGATCAAGCCAGTCCACCAGCAAGCTGTGCACCTGGAACACGCCGTCTTGGCCTTTCGAATCTCGTAGAATTGCTTTTACTCTCTGACATGAGACGATAGCCCTGCTCTTGTTATAAGAAACAGCTTCGCTGTTCTGTTGACAAAGTGATGAACATTTTTATATTAGTATTTTAAACAAGAAGTTCATTTAAAAAACAAGACACTTGACCTAAAAGGAAAGCTACCTAGGATTCATTTGTTTTAGAGAAATTTATCACACCTTAAAAACAGATTGCCCTACGGGTAACAGCTATGTGCAAAAAGTCATAGAGTTGTCCTTGATTTTTTATTGATAATTAAAACATACTGGAATTTTCCAATCAAATGAAGCATGCAAAGGATTTTGTTGCTGCTGCTGCTGTTTTTCAAACAATAAAAGTAAAAACAACTTAATGACATATAAAAATAAAAGTGGAATGAGCCCGCCGCTCATGGGGCTTGTTACAAAAAGGTTTTTCTCCACTCCCTTTCCTTTTGTTGTCAATCAACTGTATCACTGGCCGTTTAGTTAAAATAATAATAACAGTACAACAGATCTGGTCACTGTGCCAGTTACTTTGTGTCCGACAAAGGAAAGTGGGAGAGGAAATGACAGAATAGAGAGAGTGGTGTGCATGAGTCAGGATGTGGTGGGATCCAAGTGTATTAATAATTGTCTAACTGAGAATGTTTTCTTTTCCGAGGGTTCTGTAGCAAAGGAGCACATTATTTGCATTTTCATCTTCATTTCCAACTGTGCGGGTGCATCTGGTTTCATCGATCATCTGTCCGGGGAATCCGAATGCGATCTGCCTCAGTGACAAACCCTGGCATCCGCACTAGGTTTTTTAATCAGTTACTAGCGCTCCGTGCCTGTTCCTCCTCAACAGAACGATCCTGCCCCACCTCCTTCCAACGAATTTCATCGTCGTTCCCTGTTTTGACCCTCCTTGGGTTTCGCATCAGCCGTGGTGAGGGCTGGGTCACAACGAGGTGCCAGGTCTGCACCCAGCAAGCACAGGAGGGGCCGAGGGCGGTGGTGGCGGTGAGAAGGGAGGAAGTAGCGATGCCTTTAAGAAAGTATTCTGCCGTCCCTTTAGAAGGACCCCCTGGAGAAATTTCTCTTGGGTGTCAACCCAGAAAAGCAAAGCTCTCCTGAACAGCTCTTTTGGTTGTTGGAGGGCTCGGGACTGGGTTCCGTCCCCCCTGTCTCCTCCCTCAGGGATGTCACCCAGCCCATCAGCCTAACCCCAGCTGCAGCCATCGCTCTCCCAGACTCTGCTGGCGAACGCCCCCTACCTGGCCTCCCTGCTTCCACACTAGCCGTGCACAAGGCAACTACCACCTCGCAGCCAGGACAACCTTTCAAACACATAAATCACATCCTGCCACTCTCCTGCTCAACGCTGCTGGCCAGTCTTCCTCTTTGCCCTTTGTATCGAACCTTGAGTTGCCAAGCCCTATATGATTGTGCTGACCTCTGACCTTTGACCTCAGCATCAACCACACCTGCGCTCACTTCCCGCATTCTAACCACAGGAGCCTTTTCTCTGTTTCTCAAATAAAGCAAAGCCATTCCTCTCAGGACCTTTGCACCAGCCACCCTCTGGCCTGAGGCTCCCCTCCCAGACCCTCCGGTCACCCAGAGCTCAGCAGCCTTAACCTCCCAGTCCAAGGTCACCCCCCCAGCACATTATCAACCTCCCTCATCCTCTCAGAATGCTTACTGCTTGCCTTTTCTCCCTCTACTTCCACCTAAAATGTCATCCCACATGAGAAGAAACCCTGCCCATCCTATCCACTATTGTGTTTTCACAGCGAGAAATATTGCCTGTGATAAGATGTATGCTAACAAGCGTTTATCGGACGAGTCTTACGAACATGGCAGACTTCATTACCTTGCGTGTTTTCCTCATTGCTGTGCTCGCTAGGATGTCAGAGTCAGAGGTGGGTCTCCTACTGCACAGACCTTGCCACATGCATTTGAGGGCCGTCTGTAGCTCTGCCCTTATCTTATGTTCCTCTTCTTTAGTTGCTCTTGGATTGATTTGCTCATCTTAAGAAATAGTTATAAAGGGCTGAAGCATCACTGAGCCTTTCTCAGTCCTTAATAAGATGTGGTGATGTGTAGGTAAACTGTACAGGTGGCCTTTTGCTAAATCGTCCAAGACAGATTTATGCAGGGAACAAAAGGAATCAGTCTCCTATGTCATTTACCAAGTACAAGTTGGTGAGCGCAAAACCAGATGCCTTCCCTATGTGAGTCATTGTCTGAGTAGCCACGGGAAAACTGAAGTCCCCTGCAGGAGGCAGCTGTAAATCCCCAGTTCACGGCTAAAGTCAGCGAACAGGTATCAGGAGAGCAGACACCAGGCCGAGCCAGCCTCAGAACCAGCGGAGGCAAAGTGAGAGGGACCCCTTCAGCTACATAAAATAGGACCTTTAAAATTGTAAGTCAAGCTAAACATCTTTATTACTTATAGTGTGTCTTTTTTTAACTTTTAATTGTGGGGAAAAACAAATAACATACAAGTTAACATCTTAACCATTTTTAAGCATTCAGTCCGGTAGTGTCAACTATATTCACGTTATTATGCAACAGACCGCCAGAACGCTCTCATCTTGCAAAACTGAAACTCTGCATCCACTGGACAATTCCCTACCTCCCCTGCCCCAGCCCCTGGCAACCGCCATTCCGTTTTCTGTCTCTATAAATTTGACTACTCTAGGAACCTCATGTAAGTGGAGTCATACAGTACTTGTCCTTTTGTGACAGGTTTATTTCACTGAGCATACTGTCCTCAAGATTCATCTATGTTGAAGCATGTGTCAGAATTTCCTTCCTTTTTAAGGCTGAATAATACTCCATTGTATGGATATATCACATTTTGTTTATCTGTCCATCCGTTGATGGACATGTGAGTTGCTTCCATCTCTTGAGCATTGTTGGATAGGACACGTTTGCATGTAAGTACGTCCCACTCTGGTCTGAGGGACATCTGCCCAAGCCAGGGCATCGGTCAGCACTCACCTCTCTCACAAGCCAGGGGAAAATATCCTATAACAGTGCAAACTGTGCCATTCACGGTGCCCACACTCAACCGAACTCAAACACTGCTCGGCAAGCCTTCGGTCAGCTTGCCATTTTCCATGTGGCTGTCTCAAGCCTGTTCCACTCTTCACACACCTTCCAGCAAGCATAACCACTCTGCTTGCATTTTGCAGACAACCTCTGCTTATATGGTCTGATTCAGCAAATGGCATTACCGTCCACCCAGCTGATGAAGCCAGAAATGAAAATCGCTCTATTCCTTCAAGCCCCATATCCAACCAATGACCAAAAATAATAGATTTTAGTCTCTAATGTCACAAAATCTGTTCACTTTTCATTATTGTCACAGCTGTCCCCTTGATGCCAGTAACCATCATTGTCAGTAACAGCAAGCACCTCTTGGCTGACCTCTCTGATTCTACACACTTTTCCCGTCCAGTCTCCACCTTGCATTCAGGGAGACCCTCCTCCACTTCCGATGTGATCATGCCACCCCTTGGGGGCACCCCAACGCCCTCCTTAGTATGGTGTGCAAGGGCCTCCTTGACCGGACCTCATCTCCTATACCATCCTGCCCACATCTGCTTTGATCTCGTGTGAAGCCCTTCTTCACACATCAAGCCATTTCATACCTTCCTGACTTTGCTACTGCTGTTTCTCCTGCCTGGCACAAAATTGCCATTTTCTTCACCGGCCTAATTCTTCTACATCATTCATGAATCACCTTCACTGTAATTCCTAAGCTCAGGCTTTTTTCTCCCGTGCATCCTCCCCAATACTGGAGCACCTGTTTCACACTCCTCATTCAGTTGTTAAAGGAGTAATTTCTTTGTCTAGATTCCCACAGTCATTCTGGAGTCCTTGCACTCGTCCTCAGGGCTGGAGGTCATGTTCCCATCCCCATCTCCCTACTGCCTTCTGTTCCGTGGTAAGGAGACATTTCATGGTGTAACAGTGCATAAAAAACTTCTCAAAAGCCTCAGTGTTAAGCCTGAGTAGCATATAAACAAATGCACTTAAGAGGAATGTTTAAATTGTGAATTATGGGTACAAAAGGAACCATAAACAATTTAAACTAGTGAAGAATTGCCCTGCTGTGTGGCTCTGTTCTATACAACTATTCATGCACAAGGGCTGAGTCACAGGACAGCAATGAAGACGCTCATTCAGCTCCGTGGCAGAAATCGTGAATGCGAAGGTCATAGACAGACGTCCATTGTATGTCCTCTGCTTTCAATAATTTATGAAAAATTAGCCTTTCTGTCTGAGGCTTTCTTTGTCTAAGCTCAAATTTCATTTTGGAAGTTCTGAACAAGCTCTCTTCAATTAAAATGAATCATTTTTCCACATTATAAAAAATGTAAAATGTTTTGGAACAAAGTTGGTTGAGCTTGGAGAATCAGTTGGTTAAAAAGGAATGAGGGCTGTCAAATAATTTTAATAAGATTTTGGATAAGTGGGATGAGTTTTTTATATTCCTTGGGGGCCCATACCTTTTTTGAATTAGCAGTTTTTGAAAATGGGAATTTGGATAATTGTAGGCTCAAGTATGCATAATAAAAGGGAAACATGGCCATACACATTTCGTAATGTTTTCATAGAAAGACATATTTTAAATTTATGACTAACTATAATCTTCTTCTCTCTCTTGCAGATCTAACTTTGAATTATTTTATTTTATTATTACTATTATTGTTATTATTTTAAGACAGAGTCTCACTCTATTGCCCAGGCTAGAGTGCCATGGCATCAGCCTAGATCACAGCAACCTCAAACTCCTGGGCTCAAGTGATCCTCCTGCCTCAGCCTCCTGAGTAGCTGGGACTATAGGCACACACCACGATGCCCAGCTAATTATTTTTCTATTTTTAGTAGAGACAGGATCTCGCTTTTGCTCAGGCTAGTCTCAAACTCCTGAGCTCAAGCAATCCTCCCACCTCGGCCTCCCAGAGTGCTAGGATTACAGGTGCGAGCCACTGCACCCAGCTGTAACTTTGAATTTTTAATGTGAAGTCTCTCAGATTGATTCCTTCGATAGAACAACATAAAACTAATATAGTGCCATATTTGGAATAACATTTTCAGATCTCTTGAGAAGGCATCTAACTTTATATTCATATTTAAATATAGGACAACACAGCAGAAAAAGCAATTGGAAATTTAGATACTAAACTAAATAAATTAATTTTCACTCAAAAGTAAGAAAAACACAACAAAATAAACCAAAGTGAAGTAGAGGCCGGGCGCGGTGGCTCACGCCTGTAATCCTAGCACTCTGGGAGGCCGAGGCAGGCAGATCGTTCTGAGCTCAGGAGTTCGAGACCAGCCTGAGCAAGAGCGAGACCCT